>PQWD01003586.1:7663-18633 GCA_019425675.1 Leucinodes orbonalis | reverse complement strand
TACATTCATTTTTTGTATATACGTACATATAATACATAGATAACACCCAGACCATACAAACAGACTGGTTTATGCGCACAAATGTTTGTACTGGCCGGGAATAGAACCCGGAATCCTTGGTGTTGCAGCCGACGTCTCAACAGCAACACCAAATGGGTCGTCAAAAAGATGTCATTCAATAAATGAAGATATTTTTATTTATGCACTTCTATATTTTACGAAGATAATACCATAGCTATTGAAACTAATGGGTATAAAAAACGAAATTGGGTCGAAGAGACTTTCAGCCCTGGTGATAGTGCGTAGGATTTTTATTTAATCGCGCGTGTCGCTATAAGTGAGCAAACTATTAGACTCTGTTGACAAAAAGCTAATAGTTTGCTCACTTGTAATAATGTAATAAACAAACCTAATGCTAAAATACACTAGAAACCAAGAATTGCAAAAAGAATCCAAGTGAAGGTAAGGTCTTCTTCTTATTAATGAGTCGATATGGATGCACAAGTTAAATATGGTAACGCGATCAATATTGGGCCACTTCGATTGCCCTTTCATTCGCCATACAGTGGTCCCTGAATTCGCACGAAGATGGAAGGTCGGGCAAGAAAGAAAGAAAGAAAGAAAAAAAACTTTATTCAAATAAATCTGTTACAGATACTTTTGAATCGTCAATTGTTATTATTATCATATTTTTGTTACTCTACCACCGGTTCGGAATAAGTAGGATCTTCGAGAAGAGCCGGCAAGAAACTCGAGTTACTCTTTTAATCTTTTTATATCAGTGGTTACAGTTTGTCAGTTTACCTACACATAGATTTACAATAATTTATTACAAAGATTTTGTAACTGGCAAGACAATAAATATGGTAAATGTAAAATTTTTGATTTAAAATTCATCGATTCGTTCTCACCACAGACATCCGAATATACAATTAGACTGGACAAGCCGCCAAGGGTTTGTGGACATGTTTAATCTTATAGGTGTTATTTAGGTGGTCTATAGCTATATGTTATACATTTCAATTGTTATAAGATTATTATTATCAAAAATATATGTGATTCTGCGCAGAGTGGGCACTGCCTTCTGTAACACAGGTTTAACCTATTACAGGAGTTCAGGGTTTCACTAATATGTAACATTGTTTTGTTCAATAAATATATTTTATGTATTTATTTGATAAACGGGAAGCTAATTGATCCCCGAAGTCTTTTAAGTATTTACGGAAATATCAAATAGATACTTACATGACATTTTCGATCACCCATCCAATAATCAAACATTACGATAGTTGCTTACACTTTGTGATTGTACTCGAATCATCAAAACTGCTACGCCATGGAGCTGTCAACTAACAAGGCTATACGGACATATAGGTGACCTAGAGAACGAAGTGTCGCATTCAAGTTGAATGTATGACAAATATAAATCAAGATAACGCGATTATACTGTTAAAAAGTTGCGAAAAACTAGACCAGGTTTATGGTTACTGAAGGTGTAAGCGTGTCTTTTTTATATTGGTGTAACAGTTTGATAATTAAAAAGTTTGGTATATCTTCTAGGTGGTAGACTCGTTACTGAGTCGTCTAGGTATGTACCACCGCCAGTGCCAGATATCGTCCTGTTGAAATACCGGTATACTTCTGTGTTTCTCGCGATGAGGCACTATAGCTAGTATAAAATAAATTAAAATTTAAAAAACCCCGACCTAATTATTTCTTTCTTATCTACGATATTTTCATAAGATGTTACTCTTTTAGGCTTTACCCAAGACTTCTTGTTACTTAATTAGACATATGTTGTATTTGAATTTGAGTTTAGAGCGGTCCCCCCAACGCGAGTTTTTTTTAGAATTATGAATGATTCTTAGGTACTTTAACATTAAGTTTCTTTTATGTTTGCTTTTAAGGGAAATTACTTAAGTTCTTGAATTGGGCTTTTTAATTTTTAATTTAATTTTATTTCATACTTTTATAGGTAGGTTAGGTTAAGTGATACTAAGTTACAATAAAAAAGATTTTCGAGACTAACAACCAGTCCGCATTTGGTAATGTGGTCCTTGAGAGGGTCAAATCGGCACGGAAACTTGGGAATTGTTTTGGATGGAGAACAGAAGTATGAAGAGCATGTCAACAGTAGATTAGAAATGCATTCTTCAAACTTAAGATGTTATACAATCTTAGACCATATTGAGGCAAGAGCTGCGTTGCTGTTGATGATCCTCTGTTTTGATCTCCTTTTAATTTCTGTAGTTACAGTAGTCGGCCCAAGGTTAAAACGTACGCACGAAGAGCGATTCAAAGAGTACAAAACGCAGTGATACGTTTCTGTTACAATGTTTCAAAAGGGAAGTACATAACACCGCTATTGAACAGGATAGTATCCTCAACATGAAAGCGAGGAGGAACTGTATTCGCTTGTACCGTGCAAAGAATAATCTGGAACAAATCACCCGAATACTTGTTTAGAAGCTAACCTTGGGCGAGTGAAGCGCCTAAAAGCCTTCGGTCCGTTACCAGAAATCTATTAAGGGTACCAAGCTTAATACCACAAGATATCGAAGTTCTTTTAAATTTTGTGCAGCTAGCATTTGGAATGACTTGCCACCCCAAGAGAATATCAATGACAGTTGGTGTAACCCGACATTTAATCTGAGGATATATCCCGGAAGTCACCTTGAGCGAGATTAGGATGGCTCTGAAACAACTTAAGCGAAATAAGGCCCCCGGAGAAGACGGAATTACCGCAGAACTTTTGAAAGCAGGTGGCACGCCAGTGCTTAAGACCCTTCAGAAGCTCTTTAATTCCGTGATCCGTGAGGGTGCGACGCCAGAGGCGTGGAGCAATGGCGTGGTGGTGCTTTTCTTCAAAAAAGGCGACAAAACCTTGCTGAAGAATTATAGACCCATCACGCTATTGAGCCACATTTACAAGTTGTTCTCCAGAGTCATCACGAACCGTCTCGCGCGTAGGTTTGATGATTTCCAGCCCCCCGAACAAGCCGGGTTCCGCAAAGGCTTCAGCACCATAGACCACATACATACGCTGCGGCAGGTTATACAGAAGACTAGAGAGTATAACCGGCCATTATGCTTGGCGTTTGTGGACTATGAGAAAGCCTTTGATTCGATCGAGACTTGGGCTGTGCTTCAGGCCCTCCAACGGTGCCATATTGACTTTCGCTATATCGAAGTATTGAGATGTCTGTACGAGAGCGCTACTATGTCAGTCCGTGTACATGAAGAGCTTACACAACCTATCCAATTGCACCGAGGAGTGAGACAGGGAGACGTTATATCTCCGAAACTGTTCACAGTTGCGTTGGAAGATATGTTTAAGCTGCTCGATTGGAAAGGACTTGGCATCAACGTGAATGGCGAGTACATCACTCATCTTCGATTTGCCGATGATATAGTAGTCATGGCAGAATCCATGGAGGATTTAAGCACTATGCTCGAAACCCTAGACAGAGCTTCTCAACAGGTGGGTCTTAAAATGAACATGGACAAGACGAAAGTCATGTCTAATACCCATGTCGTACCTATACCGATATCAGTTGGAAGTTCTGTCCTCGAAGTTGTTGACGAATATGTGTACCTGGGACAGGTAGTCCAAATGGGTAGGTCCAACTTCGAGAAGGAGGTTTCTCGTCGAATCAATTAGGATGGGCAGCGTTCGGGAAGTTAAGGCAGATCTTTTCGTCCAAAATACCTCAGTGTCTCAAGACGAAGGTTTTGACCAGTGTGTGTTGCCAGTTATGACATACGGAAGCGAAACGTGGTCGCTCACAAGGGCCTCTTGAATAGACTCAAGGTTGCTCAGCGTGCTATGGAGAGGGCTATGTTAGGTGTCTCCCTACGCGATAAAATCCGAAACGATGATATCCGTAGGAGAACTAGGGTGACCGACATAGCCCAGAGGATTAGCAAGTTGAAGTGGCAGTGGGCAGGGCACATAGTGCGTAGAACCGATGGCCGATGGGGCGGAAAGGTTCTCGAGTGGCGTCCACGTAACGGAAAGCGAAGCGTAGGCCGACCCCTAACCAGATGGACGGATGATCTGGTTAAGGTGGCGGGTAGCAGATGGATGTCAACTGCAAGGGATCGGTCCGCGTGGAAATCATTAGGGAGGCCTTCGTTCAGCAGTGGACATAATTGGGCTGTAATGATGATGATGATGAGATTAGTGTTCAAAGAAATACAAGTTAGCTTTACTAAAAAAACAATAGCTGCGCAAGTATTATCAGCGCGTATTGGAAATTATTGTCATTGAAAGAGTTTTTTGAATAGGTAGTGCTCAAACATATACGCACTACTTTTACACCGGTTACACATACGCCCTCACACACACCATCCACACACATACACACACACACAAACGCACGCATACACCCACATTCACTTACTATTTTTTTTTTGTTAATATCCCAAATTTTTTTTTTATTATCTTTATCATGCTTTTATTTTTTTGAAATTTATATATGACCAAATGTAAAATATGTAGCCCTCACGACCATTTCTCGTTTAACACCTAAAGAGAAAAAGAGTGGCTGTAAATCAGCGCTGTCTGAGATTCCTGGTCGCAGATGAGCAGTACCGAGCGGCTCTCCTGTTGTTGATCTTGTTACTGCTCGTATTTGTACAAAGAGGTGATATGTTATTTTGTGGACAACAATAAAACACAATTTAATTAATTTATTTATAAGTTAGATTTAAGGTATATAGACAGGACACGTCAAACTTATAACACCCCTGTTTTACTTACTTACTATTGTAATGTACGATCATTTCCTTTCATTTATACCCCATTCGGCATATTTGCAAACAATCGATTTTCATTCCACTTTCATCCCCTATATCTTATAAACGGCTTAACCGATTTTAATAAAAATATAGCTAAGATCCCTCGATTAATAGCCTTTCAAATAAAAATAAAAAAAAGCAAAATCGGTCCACCTTATTCGGAAGTATGTGCCACAGACAGCACACAGACTCACTCACACACAGACATACAAACACGTCAAACTTATAACACCCCCTTTTGCGTCGGGGGTTAAAATTACGGGTTATGAGACCAAACATCTGTCGTCTCGGGTGCATTATATTATTTTTTCAGAAAAATAATGACTTTCTGCTGTATAATTTCCTTCAACACTGCTTCTGTCATGGTCAGACGTATCACTATATCATCACCATCACCAACTAGCGTACTAAACGGCCTGTTCACTTATGACATATATATTTTTAACTTTGAGCTATCAATCATCCACTGCTGAACTTAGACCTCTCCCAATGAGCGCCAACCGTATTCAACCTAAAAGCCATTCTCCTCTCATTTGAGTTATAATTCAATGAGTAATGACTTAGTATAGGAAAACCACGCTTTGGCGCAAAAGGCTGGCTCAAACGCACTAAAACCTCAGAGAAAATAAGCGGGAATAACGCATTGCGTTTATAATTTATTTCTTCCCTTTAACATGACAAGACAAACCAGTCTCAAGAAATGTCTCTCCATCATCAAATCTCACACAGGAAGAATGGTTTTACAGCCATATCGATATTTACTAGATCGATTCGGCTGGAATCATACAAAATAACAGCGTTTTATTTCAAACGTTAATGAGCGGTATCATCAAACATTCATTCATACATCAGCAGATCCGTTTAACCTTTTTTTAATGACGATGATGACGACAGTGTTCTAAGGTTTGATCTCCCGGGCAGTAACTTCAAATATTTATGTGCCTGAATTATTATAATCTATTTTTATTTTATGTATGTATTTAAGTTAGTTGCTTAGTTTGGAACAAGATGATTCATGTTGGTTGATATTTATATACTAGTGTTAATGTAACGGAGAAAACGTCTCACGTATTTTATCTTACTACATACATTTTATAGAGCGTCGGTGGCTCAATGGTGTGGACTGTTGCCTTCCTACCGGGAGGGCTGAGGTTCAAATCCCGACACGTACCAATGTGTTTTCGAATTTTCGAAAATATATGTACGGTATCCGACGTTCTTACGGTGACGGAAAACATCGTGAGGAAACCTTCACGTACGTCTGTGACGAGATTTAAAGATTGTGTGTGAAGTCGTCCAATCCGCACTGGGCCCGCGTGGACGACTAAGGCCTAATCATCCTATACGGGTAGGCTCGTGCCCCTCGGTGGGGATGTTTATTGAGCTAATGATGATACATTTTTTATATTCCTCTCCAATTAATATGTCAAATAAAACCACAAATTATAACAACTGCGTAACATATAACAATGATTTTATTATTAAGTAAAAGAAACATGGATTAAATTTGGACGGCATAATTCACTCGGCATGACATATCGTACGAAATGTAAATTAAGATTGTTATCGCTGCATTACGCAGATTGCACTGATGCTGTGATTAGAATAGCAGCAAAGACTTGCAGTTTTTGCAACCGAATTTGGGGCAGGCGTGACTTACGCGTATAAATAAAATTTATTACATGTAAATGAAATTCGAGTGTCTCTTGGTTATATTGCACTTAGTGTTCCAGTTACAAAATCTTTGTAATAAATTATTGTAAAGCTATTTGTAGGTAAATGACAAAACTGTAACCACTGATATAAAAAGATTAAAAGAGTAACTCGAGTTTCTTGCCGGCTCTTCTCGAAGATCCTACTTATTCCGAACCGGTGGTAGAGTCACAAAAAATATGATAATAATAACAATTGACGATTCAAAAGTATCTGTAACAGATTTATTTGAATAAAGATTTTTTTCTTTCTTTCTTCTTTATTGAAATAATCGTTTTTTACTATATGCATATGAAAACACCAAAATGTTATTTTTTTATTTTTGTAGGTCCGTCCGTCTGTTTGCTGCGGGTAATCTCTGAAACGCACTTCAAACATGTACTTTATCATCAGCTCATTAAACGTGCCCACCGAGGGGCACGAGCCTGCCCGTATAGGGTGTTTAGGTCTTAGTCGTCCACGCGAGCCCAGTGCGGGTTGGACGACTTCACGCACAACCTTTGAGTCTCTTTGCGGCGTGCGTAGGTTTTCTCACGTTGTTTTTCTTCACCGTAAGAGCGTCGGATGACGTGCATATATTTTGAAGTACATATATAAAATTCGAAAACACATTTGGTACGTGGCGGATTTTGAACCTGCACGCTCCAGATCGGAAGACAACACCTCACCAATGAGCCACCGACGCTCTTACAATATCAACATTTCAATTAAATACTGCACATTTTTTGTCATCACTAGGTACCTCGGCACTGACACCCAATTGTTCCTGGTGACGTTGGTAGTGATGCTGATCATATGGCGATGGCCAAGGAGCGGGGTACCCTTGCTGACCTCAGTTATGGCCATCAGTCTTATCATACCGTTTCTTCAGACGTATTTCATGGACCTCCTGCCGATTCGGACGAGTATATTCCCTGAGTAAGTAGTCATCATCATCAGTTCATTATACGTTCCCACCGAGCATAGTGCGCTTTAGAGCGTCGGATATACGTACATATAATTTCGAAAAAAACATTAGTACGTGGCGGGATTTGAACCTACGCCATTCAGATCGTAATGCTCACACCAATGAGCCACCGACGCTCTAGTAAGTAAGTAGTCAAAGTCAAAGTCAAAAACATTTATTTCAAATTAGGCTTACAAAAAGCACTTATGAACGTCAAGAAATATACAAAAATATAAAAAAATATGAGTTTTGATACTTTGAAAAAAAAGCGCTTCAGTGGTTTGGCCTGTTGAGAGTAGTCTGAGTAGTAGTATAAATCATTACATGTTGAAAATCTCTACCTAATACTATCTAGTACTACCATGTACATTCCAGGCTGAATCATCCAATCATCAACATCATAATATGTGGGACATTGAATGCAGGCACAGCCTATAGGAAGGAAGGATTTTTCCTATTTTGACAAATTTCCTGCTTTTATTAGGGAAGTGGCGGGATAGACTATTCCGAATCCTTAAGCAGTTGGCTATATCAGCCATGTAACTTTTTTCTTCAACTATTTGACTGAAGTCCACATCTGAACACAGGTTAATCTGATTGGAAAGATCTTTGGTCCCAAAGCTTTAACCATCATTTAAAACTTCTACTGTAGACGTTCTCTTAAGTAATATACGGCAATTTTAAAGTGAATTTGTTTGGCTATACCTTGTCAAATATCATTGAAAAATATACCTTTCTCATTCAGATCTATAAGAGACATATTCGGGTACAACTTCACATTCTACCATGCATACGTTTCGGCGCAAGGCAACTGGGCTGGATACCATCTTGGTGTGCTAACCGCCTATATTTACCATCGAGCTCAGACTGAGAAGTGGAATTTGGGAGAATCAAAGGTGAGTGATTTTTAAAATTTTCAAAATGATCAATCAGAATGAGTGTAGAGCGTGTCTTGCTAAAACGTAAATGGTCAAAGATCGATCCAATGGACTGACGAATTGCGAAAGATCGTTGGTGGTAGCTGGATGAAGAAAGCAAAAGACCCGGATACCTGGCGCAGAATGAGGGATACTTATATTCAGCACTTGTTGCGATTATGTCTGATGTGTGGACTGCGATAGGTTGAAGATCGAAATATAAGAAATATAATAGAAATAATATAAAAAAGAATAGTTCTTGTAATAAACTCTCATGATCATCAATTTTATACAAAATGAAGTCAGATTTGATTGATAATTTACCTTTCGGGAAAATGGCACTATAGCTAGTGTAATAACCTTAGAAATTGTATTCATATTTCTACGGTAATTACCGTATATCTGTCATATCAGGCAGTATTGTGATGTAGAAATTACTGTAATCACTAATTGTTTTCGTTGTTCATAATGGCTTACTATCACTTGAGAAAATTACTAGTTATATTTGCTCGATAACGTAAAAAATATATTCATAATGTGTACCAATACCAAAGACTTCATTTCTACTTCCATTATTGTTTCTTCGTTCGCAGCTGTTAAAACTATTGTTCGTGGCATCAATCCCGATTGCTGGTGGTACAGTCCTGATGGGTTGGGATCTCCACCACCGAGAAGCATCAGCATTCGAGTCAGCTGTATTCAACGCCCTCAACCAAAACTTCTTTGCTTTGGCTATTTGCATTTTCATTATAGGCTGCTTTTATAGGTGTAACAGTAAGTGTTTTATATTGTTTTAAGCGTTGTGATTTTCATTCATTAAATCAAACAAATTTTATGCATGAAAGCAGTCGCCGTATGAAAATAATACGAAATATTAAATACTCTGCGATTTAGGTATTATTTATGTAGTATACATATTAGGAGTTGTTAATTTTACTATAATTAGAATAAAAAAAGGAATATTTTGAAAACCATAATTTAATTGTCAATTAATTGGCTGCCAAGTTGTTCATTGGCCGTGTGCGTAGTTACAATATAGCAAACAAACCTTTTTTACATCTATTATTCACTTATTCTGTTGGTCTGATGAATTGGTTAATTACATTTAGTTTTTTCATAATTGTTTACAGTTTACAATTTCTATCCCGATATCTATTAAGAAAAAAAAATCAGATGACACCTATTTGAATGCTGGGAGCAGGCGTCTGTAAGATTTCGTTTTGTGACGATATCTAACAGTCAAGGACTTAAGATGCAATTTTAACGTTTCCAGAAATTTACGTCTGTTCCGTGGAATGGGGCCCTCTGCAGCCATTAGGAAGAATGTCCTACTGTGCCATGTTACTTCACGCCACGGTGTTAAGAACTTATGGTGGTCAAATGCGGAGATCTTACTATGCACTGATTATACTGCGGTAGTTTGTATATTTATAATATTTATAATGACCTGAATCTCCGTTACTGCTGTTAATAATGGTCAAATTTAGCAAGAAGATTAAATGTTTGCAAATTGTTGAAATAAGGTTCTCCTTCCCCTTAGGAGTAATATGGTTATGATCTGCTCCATAATGGTTAACTTTGGTTTATTTTAAAATATGTATTTTTTTAAGTTTCCCCATGCTTGCAACTTTCAGAAATTGTATGGAATTAAGGTATGTTCTGTTGAATGTTGCGTACAGTTTATTGAGAATTTTGGGCATTTGATAAGACAAAAACGTCTTCGACGTTCACATATTTCTGTCCCAAAACAATTTAATCTGAAGGTTATATCTCATATATTCAACAAGTTCCATAATTGACTGTGTGCAATTCTTGGAAAAAGGCAATAATATTGGAAGAATTTAGCATGTCTACTTCAAATTAATCATAGTTAAGAGGTTTCACATCTTAACGCTTGCAGCCAAGCAAAGTGCTTTAGTCCCAAAATTTATTAACTCAAAATCCAAACAACCTATCTCCAGAATTTTCTCCATCGCTAATTTAACAAATGATTTTACAAAATTCCTCAAATCCAGATTATGTTCTACGCTGGTATAGTCTTCTGACTGGGCTTTCACTTCCACTTCATCTTTCGTTGAAGCACCAGCTTGTCAATTACAGAATTATCTTGGACCGAACGAGAAAAACCAAAGGCGCAAGAAGATAACAAACGGGAATCAAGTCAAAGCCTGGAATCTCATGTGTCAGTTTCTACGGTATCCACTCATATTTAGGTTTATTTAATTTCAACTTGTACTTACAATCGAACCTCTTCATCCTTTTACTCCTACAACCTATACTACAACATAATAGCTACAGAACTTAGATAAACATTAACCTTACAAGATGCATACGACGAAGAAACGCAACCAATAAATTCCGAGCCGCGATGACATATACGTATAGTTATTAATATAATTTATAAAATAAAATTATTCATTTAAGTTTTCCTTTCCTGTATTTGAGTCAGGAAAGGCAATTATAGCTCCTTCGAATAAAGATTGACTATGGGTGGCGATCTCATTGGTGTGGACTGGTGCCTTCCGATCTGGAGGGTGTAGATCAAATCCCGCCACGTACCAATGTATTTCGAATTCTTAATTAGATGTAGACGT
>PQWD01003585.1:23501-46161 GCA_019425675.1 Leucinodes orbonalis | reverse complement strand
GTAGGGACCTGCGCTTGAAAATGGCTGATGTTGGATATCTTGACAAATCAATGTGCTTGGCTTGTTAATTTACCTATATTCGGTATCAATGAGATTGAACAAAATACCCACTACTTGAAACTGAAGAAAATAATTACGTGACCTATTATTTTTAAAATTTAATTTTAAATGTCGCATTACATATACCTATTAAATTAATAACAATATGCACCTACATGGTATGTATCCTATATTAAATATGTTTTTTTAAATAAACTGGATGTCAACTGCTAGGGATCGGCCCGCGTGGAAATCATTAGGGGAGGCCTTCATTCAGCAGTGGACATAATAATATATAGACTGCAATGATGATGATGATGAAAAACTAATCATTAGCACAGGTTAAAATAGGTCAAAAATTTAGAAAAAAAAACTTTTTGTTTTTAAAAAGCGACTATACTTTTATAATCTAGCGTCATCACACTGCGAACTATGTTTTAAATATCCCGCGTCCTTAACACGCAGTTCCTTAGTTCGCATATAAAAATAATTCCAATATACCATAAAAGGTAATAACTTATGGAAAAAAACCGCAACAGAAGTACCTATTAGCCAATATTAAGTGTGCAAATGGACTCCGGCGCGTTTCAATTAACGTAAGCTAATTAAAAATGTACGTATAGCAAAAAAAATATAGTATTAGCTCCAAGATTAATTTATGCCATTCGATAAGAAAGTATTTATTATAGAGGTTGCGCGATTAATTCAGGGGAAACTATGATAAGGTGATTTTACTACTAGGTATATACAGTGGTCAGTTTATTCGCTGGCATTTGTTGATTGCAATGCGGCCAATCAGTGTGTACAACAAAATCATTTGGCCATCTATGATTGTATTTCTTTATCTATAGTTACTCGTAATAGATTTAATTGAATTTGCTCTGAAACTACAAGACCAACTTGTAGTTTCTCTCTCTCTTTAGACTCTCTCACGGTAGGAAAACTACTTATATTGACCTCAAATGATTAAGACTGTAATATTTTGGAGGAGGCGAGTTCTGGAGTGTACACCGCGTCTTGGCAAGCGGAGCGTAGGACGCTCGGACCGATGGACCGACGACTTGCGGAATGTCACTGGTGGAGGCTGGGTAAGGAAAGCGAAGGATCGAGATATCTGGCTCAAAATAGGGGAGACCTATGTCCAGCAGTGGACCTCGATAGGTTGAACATAGACAGATATTTTCAAGCAAAACAAACAATGCTCAAATTGCTAATCAAAGTTTTTGATGCTTAAAGCATACATTAAACAAGCAAAGGTTTCGTTACTTCATGATCATTTTACGAGGGCGAGATGTTAATCCACTGTACAAGCCCCAAAATGTCTATGGCTAAGAGCCATCTGCGCTCGCTACTTGCCCGGTGAAGCTGTAAAGGCCTTCTGCGGCCATCAGCAGAAGTCATTTCAAAAATAATGCTCTGAAAATAAAGACGAGTCGGTTTCGGACGAGCTTTAGAGGTCACACAATTAATAATTAACAAAAATGAACTTACGTAATTACAAGTAATTAATTGTTAAATAATGGGTAGAAATGACCGCATACCGTCCATTGTCGAGTTACGAGTTCCGATGAATCCGGCCCTTCACGTATACAACGTATATTTAACTTATACGGAGAAAAAGTATGCGACTCGAGACAGCGGTTTAATTATTTAGCAAACAATTAGAATGTTAAACACAGCATAGTAAAAATGGCGGTTATTTAGTTCTACGAAATGAGGTGAAAAATGCGCGGGAGCATGCGGCGGGGACCATGGGTTGCGATAACGCTGGACTAATCCTGGAATATATTATGTGAAAGAGCATCGGGTAATATATAATAGAGGCGGGTTGTTATCGTTTCACGACTAGGCATACTTAAGGGATATTATAAAACGTAATCCAATAAATAGTTAAAGAGCAGGCTGAGTCTTTAATCCTATTTATTACAACAAGGTAAATAAATGGGTTCCAAATAATAAAGTCAAACATATCGTCAGGTATCAAGATTGCAAAATCTAATAACAGGTAACAATTTCGTAAATTATTTCTTTTGAGTTATGTATTTTCATTACACGATCTTCACATTTGTTATAATATAAATAAAAAATATTATATATCAAACAAATCAACAATCTCGTATACTTTTAAAGATTTTACAAACTTCGGTACATTTAAAATATTTTATTAATTGAAAGTTAAACGACGATTGTATTCACAATCATATCGAAAGATATTGATAATTATAATCAGTGGAACTTACCTAAAACACAAGAGAAGAAGAAAAAGCTGGATTTGCAGGTGCTCCATGATTTCTCACATCTTGGATACCCTACAATGAGACAATTGCACGGCGCTGGCGCACTTGTCTGTTCGTTTCACACATTTTTTTGTCAAAGTTATGTTCAGTGCACTTTCTATCGTAAAATACCTTATCTGATTATATGATATCAGATGTGTGATTTTATTATTTTCATTATATATGTTATTGTTAGTATCTTGTGAAATATGTTGTCTTAATTACCGAATGAATTATCAAAATATAAATTCAATGAGATAAATGCAAACCAAAAGTGTATATTATATAATATTTACGATCGGCTTTTCATTATTACTGTTTGTAATATTATCCGACAGTGAACAATAAAGTGTGTTTATACAAATGATAATGTTTATGGTTGTCCAAAATTTTGGGACTAAGATAAAATCCTATTGACCGTGGCATTAATTTAGGCTAGGCCTCACAAGTATGTTAGTGTATTTGTCTTTGAAAATTTTCCAAGTTGTTTGTACAATTCTGACGATTCATAAAAAAATGGTGCAATGATATTCATAATCTTGTTCAATTATCTTGTAATGTCCATATAATGTAATTTTGTCGATGTCATATAAGCGGTTGTATTCGGTTGTATTAAAAATTATGACGGATAATGAGATACATAAAAGATAAGGGTTACATCAACACTACTTTTAACATGCGAAGTACTTACCTAGATTTGAGGCTACGATCTTTTTTTACTTTATTGAGTATTCTTCAAAAGCAAACTATTACGTATTATTTGCCCAAGTGCTCGAAGTTCGAACTCTTAAAACAACAAGCCAAAGTTACTGTCATATCAAATTAAACCATTAAGGGAATACGTCAGAAAAAAAGTATATGTTTTAGTTATATATTAATATTTTAAACTATTGGTTATATTATGAGAAGTCAACTACCACCAGTATATTATATAGCTACTACATTCAACAGTTCACGCCGCAGTGGTGTTGAGTTCATGTCATCTGATAATTGGGTACATTCTATCGAGGAGCAATTACAAATTAAAGTTCAATGCCATGTAAAAAACTGCCGACTTACAAAGATAGTTTGAATTACCATTTTGCCTACACATTAAGTCTTCCTTTAATGGAATAATAATATAAAATAATATCTGGATGGGCGATGCTTCTGTGAGGATGTCTAATAATACTGAATTATTCATCCGAACTCGTCTCGTACATTTGAAATTTTAATCCGTTCAAATAAAATGACAACATGTAGTTTATCAGAGGACGGGACACGTGTGAAAATTGTGATGCGCGAGGCGGGCGCATTAGCGCGCGAATCCGCGCAAAGTTCAACGGTCACAGGTATCGAGGCTGTGTCGGCTGTTCGCGATTGAATAATGTGTTTGTCTTTGTCTTGTCAAAGTAATTGATGTAAGGGAGGAACTTTATCATCGCTTAACCCACACGGAAAGTGATAATGAATGACTTTGGACTTGTGGTGTGCATTATTTTATATATGGTGGGGATCGATACCACAGCTTCTAGTGTTTATTATTTACTGTCAAATACGTTATTGGCATCAATAAATTACATTTTTAACATATATATGAATATCTCATTAAAATTATTAAAAACTCTATTAGCCGAGTTATGACGTGAATTATGGAAACCCTACATTGTTATGTATGAAAGTTGAGTATGAAAACTATTTGGTACTATCTGGCATTTTTATTGATTTCGAAGCTAATTCAAGGTTAGTCACTGAAAAACATTTATACAAATTGGTATATGATTACGTGAATTACTCACAAAATACCGCAAAGTTATCGCCTAACTACTGATAAAAACGGTTTGTAGCTTTCTCACTTTGTACGGCGGCCGCATAATCAACCCTTTGTTCAGAAGTCAATAACATTTTTAGTAATACAAAGCAATTTTAAATAATATACCTAAGGTGTGCCAGAACAATCTCTCGTTCATTGGTCGTAAAGATAACGATAATTATGTTTGTAACGGTGTGATTCACCGAGTTACCTTTGTGCTAGCTACTTAGTGAATAAGCTCAAATGACTTAATTTTATGGCCTTCCGAGGCCCGATGTTTAGATTAACTGGCCCGATTTGGAAAAATACTATTGTGAAATAGGAGCATTTGTGAAAAGAGTTGAATCGAAACCACGGTTATATGGTTTGGCCTATTACAGAAAAGTAATAAAGTATTTGGCTTCTATTATCCACAAACGATAAAATTAAATGAAAAAAACCCTAATTCAATTAGTCTTCACACTTTTGATTTGTCAAATTTATAATAAATTTTAAAACATGTTTGAATCTTCCTCTAGTTCGTGTAGAATAAGAAGAAGAACAGTTCAAGCAAGAAAATGTTGATTGATTTCTTTTGTATAAGAAATTATATACGACCACAGATGTTATCCATTTAGCACCAATTTTAGCATGGAACTTTCTTGTACTGTTGGTACTAACTCTCGTAGTTGACCTTTTTTGAAATACATAAATATTTTATATTGAAACACCGTGACCAATTTTCAAGGACATTTTCAATGCCGCACATGTGGTTAAAGGTTTTAATATTTGGGTAAACCTATACACAGGATAAGAGTCGCTCGCAATGACGGCAAGCAGTTATTTCATAAAACTGAAATACCCAATGTCAAGTTTATAATGGTTGATGTTAACTACTGCCAACCTAAGGCCACGCCTTACCTGCCGGAACTCGGATAGACTCGAAATACTATTTCCGGTCACCCATCATATACAGATCATAGACGACTGAACGCGAAAAAAAATTTTTTTTTTTTTAAATTAACATTTTTATAGTGACTAATAATTGATCACGATTTATGACTACTTATAAAGCGACATAATAAAATGGTTTTGCACTTTGACTCAGCCTTGTTCTCGGTTAATTGCTAAGGATTAATTGATTTGACTTGCGTTGTTCCTTCAAATAGGCTGTGCACCTATATTCGCAAATGTTACATATTTAATTATTTCTTAAGTTCAATAATATCCAGCTTGTTTAATAGGTATTCCCCATTAGTAAATCCTATTGGGATTCAATGCCCTTATATTTAACATG
This sequence comes from Leucinodes orbonalis, assembly GCA_019425675.1. Taxonomy (NCBI): domain Eukaryota; kingdom Metazoa; phylum Arthropoda; class Insecta; order Lepidoptera; family Crambidae; genus Leucinodes; species Leucinodes orbonalis. The sequence goes on along the minus strand of PQWD01003585.1, from coordinate 40,778 downwards.
AAAGTTAAGTCATGAACTAAACTAAGTACTTATGCTACCCGTGTTTTGTTATGGCAATTGTTTCTACAGAAAAAAACCGTTCAAGTAGTTCATGTATTTTTTTATTCCAATTTAAAAGTTTTGGTAACGTAATACGCTAATTTTATAAACTAAATTCTCTGCATATTAAAACTAGTGATTTAGTAAGATTTTAATATAAAAAAAAATTGTATATATGACATTGAGTGTATTACAAATAAATTGGGTTCCCATAGTATGTATTTCTACTTATCGAACCACTAAAATATGTAATCTTGTGAGATTTTAATATTAAATGAAACGCGGTATTTACAATTTGCAATTAATATTTTATTTGAGCGTGAAATTAAAAATAAATGTCGTGTATTCACGGTGCATGAGAAACTTAATTTAATATCGGAATTTATTATTAAACTATGTATTCGTGTGGTTTGATATGATTTACGACGGCGAAACATGAAAATATTTTGCATAGTAGCTTTGTATGACATAATTTTTAACTTAATTGTAAATTTGCTTTTGGTCTTACCTAAACTTTGCTACAGTGAATAGAAGGTACGAATTAGGTTTATAATTTTTTTGAGATAACTCTCTTTTCATCTTTTGCATACGTTAGGGTCCTTATTAAAAAAATGCAGTTTTCCGTGTGACGTAAATCCATATCATACTAAAACACATTTAGTACTTAGTTCGAAGTGTTTTTGAATATATGTATATTTTGTATAAATGATTATTTCGTGAAAGACAAGTTTTTTGATTTTTCAAATGACAACTGAAGATATTAGAATATTTTTTTTACAAAAACCAGTGGTTGGCAACCCCTGACCAAGAAGTCATTGCCATTCTCAGAAGTGCGGAGATGTTCATCCGAGGCCGCCATATGATGAATGAATGAATGATTCGATTCGAAATTTAAATGAGCGAAGTTGACATCGACGGTCAATGACCAGCGGCCGTTTGAATTACATGTGTATGGTGACTCGATTATATCGCTGAGAACTGTTTATTTGGTACACCGCGAGAATTATTTGGAATTAGCACATTCGTCATCGGGTCTCCGGTCTAGGGACAGAGGCGCTCAGCCTTTTTTATATATTTTGTATTCATACATTTACAATATTAATAAATATTGAAAATCTTTATTGACTTTAGCTTTCACATGTTGACCCTCAATTTAACTCCCAAAGGTAGTCTTGTTTTTTAGACCCTATTCATTATTATATACCTTATGGTTAAATGTTTCGGTTGGCCAAATGTTAATGAATTTAGATTAAATGATAATATTGATATCCATACATGGTATGAATACATTTTTACTGTACATTTTTATATGTAAATAAATTTACAAGAATTGATTTTATTATATGGGAATATAAAACAGCTATTGTGGTTATTCGGAAGTTATCGCAAGCTTTAATTTATATACGATTTTATTGTATGGATCTCCGGCATTTGCATTTCTAATTATTGTATTACTGCCATAAAAAATATTAAAATTATTCATTATAGAATGATTATTTCTTATTAGTCTTATTACCAATGGGTTCATTTCGATAAAATGTGGAGATCAAATGTCATCATTGCTTGTTAAACTATACACTAGTTGCGAAGTTGTCAACCTCGAAGCGTTGTGGACACTGTTTATCTAGTATACATTTTTTATTACGCATGAAATATTTTGGTCCAAACTTTTGCAATTCACCGTCATAATTATTGCCTAATTACCATAGAGGAGATAAATTTCGGCTTGTTAACAAAAGGGTATTATGAAATATCATACGGCCCCACTATCTATAACACTTGGATTATTTGCTCCGGGCAAACGTCGGGCATTCTCTTTGCGTGCTAATCCGTGCGCACACGCACGTTATCTTTAAGGTTTTAATTTAAAACAACACTGATAAACGCCATGTGCCAGTTCACGGGAAATTAAGTTTTTAATTGTTGTGAAATAGTATTTTTAGCGGAAGTCCAATGCCGAGGTGTGATGGTATTTCCGTAACAGTTTATTTCGTGTTTTCGAAGACACGTATTATCAGAAAAAATGTTGGAATCAGGGCATTTTTCGGGTTTAAGTTTTCTGGTATTGTGTTTTAATTTGATTTGGTAAAGTTGAGTGATTTCTAATAGTAGTTACTTAATAGTTTTATTGTATCGAAAGCGTTCATATTTTCAAATAAAACAATTGTTTGAATAGTTTCAAACATCGGCCTTTGAGCACACCCTAGTGTGCTTTTGTGTACCTACTGACCCTACTGTTACCCATTTGTCAAAGTAACTACTTCCAAAAGTAATGCTCTGTATCACGATAAAGTATGATGGCTTTAATAAACTTATTTCTTACTTGACATGAAAATTAATGCGCGCCTACGGCATCTGTTCGAAAAATGTGCATAATTTTACAAATACAGTTATATTAATAACGATTGTATTAATAATTTCAGCGTTCGATGGGCAATTTAATGTGTAAGATTAAGTACTTAAACACCTTGACTTTTGGCTTCCTTAAAGAAAAATATATGGTATTAAATTTTGATTGCTATTTTTAGGTAAATGAAGACCATGAAAGTAATTATTCAATAATATTGACTGACAAATTTAAAAGAGAGGGTACATGCAAGAAGCTTGCTTTTATATGGCTAGCGTACCTGACATATCAGGTTATGTGGTCGTTGGCTGTATCAATATAAATTAAAAATAATCCATCGAGCCTCAGTGTATGCAATGAGCTTGTATTATATGAACTAAAGATCTTACAAACATTTCCTTTTGGAAATACGCTCTCATTAAATAAAACAAACACGCAGTCAAAAATTGTAACACACGTGTTCATGCACATAATTGTTTGTTCTGCTTGAGAAACGTATTCGGAACCCGTGGTGTAATAGTCGACATCACAACCACTTTACCAACGGGATCGCCAAATATTACAAATTAATTATAAATTTCCAAGATTGAAATGTATGTAAAAGGAATATGTGTTAGTTTCGTAACTCCGAAACGGCTCACGGGCATTAGGTAATTTTGTCCCATCACTATTGAATAGATAATGTTGTACCTGATTCAAAATTTGTCCATTCATTATTTCTAAGGCAGAACAAAATTTGTCCATTCATTATTTCTAAGGCAGAACAAAATTTGTCCATTCATTATTTCTAAGGCAGAACAAAATTTGTCCATTCATTATTTCTAAGGCAGAACAAAATTTGTCCATTCATTATTTCTAAGGCAGAACAAAATTTGCCTGTGTCAGCTAGTTTATAATAATGATCTCAGGATATTTCATCATCATCAGCTCATTAAACGTCCCCACCGAGGGGCACGAGCCTACCCGTATAGGGTGATTAGGCCTTAGTCGTCCACGCGGGCCCACTGCGGATTGGACGACTTCACACACAACTTCGAATCTCTTCGCAGGCGTGCATGAAGGTTTCCTCACGATGTTTTCCTTCACCGTAAGAGCGTCGGATAACGTACATATATTTTCGAAAATTCGAAAATACATTGGTACGTGTCGGGATTTGAACCTCAGCCCTCCCGGTAGGAAGGCGACAGTCCACACCACTGAGCCACCGACGCTCTATTATCAGGATATTTAATACCAATTTATTAAGTTTTTATACAAAGCGCTTAAACGTCTAAGTATGCTAGCAAAGTACAATATTCGCCGAGACAGAAAATGATACAGGATTTTTTCCGCTCCCTACCTCCGGCGAAAACTTTTTTCATTAGCATTATGTTTATCCACAAAAGTTGTTAAAAGGCATTATTACGAAGGTGGAGAAAGTTAAATAAAAAATGTATTTGTACACTGCACGAGATTAAAGATTAAGTTGGATACTGGAATTTATCTGTTGGTCGATAACTGAAAGTTAGCTTTATATTACAGGCATTTCTCTATAGAATGCCTCAATTCTAGTTTCTAGGGCCCCTAGTGTTATTGTTATTCATTCAACCTTCAGTTACATTGCATAACATCGGTACGTCATTTAACAAATAATCTTAGTTTTAGATTAAGTACATATTTGTTTCTACAAAAATTCACAAAAATAATTATCCATTCATAAAAACATCGTCATATTATAATAATTTAGTGTCACAATTTTTATTCTATTTTATTTCTTTACTATATGTCAATATTTTATTTGAATTACAATAAATTGAGTACAATTATTTTATTCATAATGAAATAGTAATTATTAAATTTTTAAACATGTCATCAATAAACAAAATAAGATACGAGCACGTGCAATTTAAATAATTAAAATAATAAATAATAAAAAGTCAAGCAATCAATAAAATTTTAAGAAACAGTACGGAAACGTTATAAGATTAATTTAAATCCATAAAAGTGCAGCTCATATATTCGGACAAATTATAAAAGGGATTATTTTGGAAAAATGTTTTAATACTTGTTTAAAATGGTCATATCGTAGTTTGTGACTTTAATAGGTAGCCTATTATACATGTCAAGTTTAAGGGATAATCCTTGCTTGTACGTTTTAGCAATCCTAGTTTTAGGTACATGCAGCCTTTCTCTATTTCTTGTGTTTCTGTTGTGTATGTGCATTCTTGTTGGAAGTTCATTTCTCTCCTGGTGCACTTCCAGAAGGGACTTATATATAAAAACTGAAACTGCAGTCATAATCTTAGACCTTTTAAAGTACGATCTAACTGATGATAACTTTTTCAAACCGTATATTATCCTAATCGATCTTTTTTGGCTAATAAGCACTCTTTCTATTTGTGAAGCATTTCCCCAGACGGTTATAGCATAATTGATGACGGAATGAATACAGGCAAAGTAGACAGTTATAAGAGTTTTCTTATCAATAATAGGTTTTAGCTTATGTAAAGCATAATTTGAACTCGCTATTTTTTTGCACACTTTATCTATATGAGTAGCATAATTTAAACTGGAATCCACTGTACAACCTAAAAATGAGACCTTGGAATCATTTTCTTTATTAATTTTTTGCTAGTATAATTCATAATCACATTTTTATCTTTATTTAGTTTAATACCATTTGATTCGAACACACTGTTTTAGTTTACTCAAAGTTTCATTTATTTTGTCAGTAACCTCTTCATTTGTTTTACCTTTATACCTACATGTGTATCATCTGCAAATTGTGTGACATTTGCCCATGCCGGTAACGCATTTGGTAAATCATTAACATAGATCAGGAACAGTACTGGTGTTGCAACTAAGTAAACATAATTTGTCCATTTGCATCTATTTTCTTTGATGTACGTTCTCACTTTAGTTAAACGGTGTGTTACTAAATTTATTTTAAAAACTAAACCGTACCGGTGTTATTAAATTATTTTAAATATTTTATACGACACTAAAAATTGTTTGGGAATTGCTTAGAAATGAAATTGAAAATGTTGAAATTGTAAATCTAAAACAATTTGAATCACTAAAAAGCTTTTAAACGGAACACTTTCTTGGAGTTTGCTGTTAAAACTTGCTCCGAAAATGGCAAGTGACAGTGAAAAAAAATTACCTCCGTCAAGTTTGAAGTCTCCACGGGAAGTTGTCGAAAGTAATGAGAAAATGTTGATTACCCCTGCCTCCTTGGTGCCCCAGATGGAAATGAACGGACAAGGGAGGCGCTAGTTCTTTTCTTCCTAAAATTGTGAAATGAAGCTCTTAGTTTTTTCACAGCGAAAAGTCTTTGGGATTTTTTTACAAATAAAAAAAAATATGTAGGTACCTACGAGTAAGTATGTTACCAACTGTAACTATAAATACTAATTGTACAGACATATCTTATGCAAAAAATGCGTTTAAGACTGTTTAAAAAAATCTTTGAATGTATTATTGAAAAAGAAGTGTTACATTTCAATATCTCAAATATCGAGATGATTATCCCCATGTCATACCATTTACTTAATCACAAAAATGATAATAATAAATATATGGAAATAAGTCGTTTTGACATCAGAAATAAAAATTGATCTGTATTTACTATCCATGTTATACTACCTTCGTCACCATTATTTTAACATGATTTCTTCTGATTATTTAATGCAGTAACTAATTTACGATTCGGATTTGAAGTCAATAAGACAATGTATGATTGCGTAAATAATGTTAGATATGATGATATAAACTTCTGAAACTTGAAACTTTAGGTCTCACTTAAATAAATATAGTTTCAGTAACGGTTAATCGATACTAAAACCGACAAACACTTGTGCTTATTATTCCGCGAACTTTTACAAGTCGATGAACCAGCCCGGCGGCCCCTCCCCCTTCACCCCCCCAGATATGTGATAGATAACATATTGACTGCACGATTGACACCGGACCTTCCTAATTACTCACCACATTTGTGTACAGTTAAAGTTGTGTTAGCAATTTTCGCTGGCTATTTGTACGTAGGAATTGATGGCGTTGTTCGGCAGGGTGCTGGCAAATGGTTATATTTTCAATTGTCTTTTGCTTCGTAATTTAAATTGTAATTCGAATGCTTGGTGTTCGAAATTCAAATTTCAGTGGAGGTGAGGCAAATTCATTTTTTATATGGACAGTATTATTTAATTATATTTGTATAAATCCTCTGAGGTTAAATATTTTTTCACAAATATTTTTTAAATAAATTTAATCTACAGGTACGTTTACGACAAAAAACTTACCAGTCCAATCACAAAAACTTTAACGTTATTTTTTACATCAGAAGCAAAATTGACGTGTTATATAAAACTGTAGAATTCTTAATGTTTATTAAAATACAATAAAGTATGAGGGCACACGTTACTGTATAATAATGCACTTTGCATTCTGACGTATAACATATTAATTATACGCGGTGCATAAAATGTAAATGCAACTAACTATAAAACCGACGCGAAATGCATCAGGTCCCCGATCGGAGGACTGACTAGTTTGCTATACTTATGTCATTATTATTACAAAACTAGTAGCGGTCCAATAATTCTGTCAGTGAACTTTCTGTAGGTTTTTCCATGGAAGAAACCGGCCATATAGATGCCCCACTGGAGGGTTCCGCCATCTTTAAATTATTACAATTAATGGCGCCTTTCAAAGCTTTCTAATTATTAATTTGTTCCTGGCTGTATCATAATTTCTAGGTGCGTACAGTCGAGCGCATAAGACATGCATAGAAATAACTTAGGTTAATGTAGATTGTTGGTGAATGTACTCGTACAAGACTGCTTTGCGCTCGGGCAAAATATTAGGTATTGGTTTAATATTTAACATCATCAGCTTCCCACCGAGGGCCACGAGTCTACCTGTATAGGGTGTTTAGGCCTTAGATGTCCACGCGGGCCCAGTGCGGGTTGGACGACTTCACGCACAACCTCTGAATTGTTTTGAAGGCGTGCGCAGGTTTCCTCACTATGTTTTCCTTCACCGTAAGAGCGTCAGATTAACGTACATATAATTTTGAAAATTCGAAAATACATTGGTACGTGGCGAGATTTGAACCTCAGCCCTACTACCGGTAGAAGGGCGACAGTTCACACCATTGAGCCACCGACGCTCCTATATTTATAAAGAAACAATTTGTGTATACCATAACATTAGTAAGGCATATATAGTGGTTTTAATAACTTTTAAAAAGCGATTTTTTTTTTAAGAATCTGCCATGACTGGGTGTTTAAACCTACGTGGTGGTATTAGAAAATTACATAGCTTTACTTCACTACGTCGGTAACTCATTGGTGTGGATCTTCCGTCCTGGAGGGTGACAAATTTAATCATAGAAAATGAAAAAAAAATCCCTTTATGGTAGTAAGTGAAAACCAGTTAGTAGTAGACGGGCGATGGAGCATAACTTCCGTCAGGCTTGTCAGTCCATGAAGGTCCACCATCGGCCATCGGTTCCGCCACCCCCGGGCGAAAGCGCCAAGCGTTATAATCGCGTGTAATTGATCGCGCTTAATGTATGCGCGCGCGCAGCAATTTGCGCTTTCCATGTGATGACCTACAGGGTTTTCTAATTTGATTATTTCATACGAAGTTGTCTTTTAAGTTGGAAATCCTGTCATAGGGATGCTGATGATCCATATGGTGTAATGGATGACATTTCGACTATACACCAAGAGTTCCGGGTACGATGCCTGGGCAAACTTTTGTGCGCATGAATGTCTGTTATTAACAAAACATTATTATTTATGTACAAAAAAATTATATAAGTCATTTTCCGTTTGTCCATTTTACAGGAAATTTTCTTAGTTATATGTGAATATCAGTGGATATTTATTTACTTTAATCACTCGCTCGTGCTTTTGTGTTTTAGTAGTTCACAATTTTTTAACCTTAATACATGAGTTTAAGTGTTATATTTAAAAATATACCTAATTTTAATTTTTTAAACAGTTAATGAAGACTATTGCATGTCTGAAGTTATAGGCCCAAATAACAATACCTGAACGTATGAGTCAAACCGTTTTGTTTCATATTTTGTATAATTAAAAAATATATATTTATTCTTTATCTGAGGCCTAATGGGATTGGCGAGTCTTTTTTTAAATGTGGGTAGGTTTAATTAAAAAAACTATAGACAAGACCAAACAATTCCGTTATAAATTCGAAATTCGAATTAATAAAAGTCTTGGTTAATTTAAATTTGGAATTGCAATTTCAAAGGCGTGGTAATGTTGTGCAAGCACTGTTCGAGCGTCTTTATTCGCATGTCGATATCTCATGGGATCAACTGAATTACTTTTTAGGGTTACGTTAGGTTGAGGAGTTGACCAGTTCTTTTGTGTTTCTTACTTGTTAGTTCCCGTTAAATTGAACTAACGATTTTTACTTATTTATTTTTAAACTATTGGACGACCCATTTGTTGTTGCGGTTGAGAGGTCGACTGCAATACGAAAGGGTTCCGGGTTGGATCCCGGGCAGTACAAACATTTGTGTGCATGAACATGTCTGTTTGTAATGGTCTGGGTGTTTTCTATGTATAATATATATGTATTTACAAAAAAAAGTATATAAGTATGTTTATCCGTTGTTTAGTACCCATAATACGTGGGCTAGATGGCGTTGTGTGAATGTCAGTGGATACTTATTTATTTCGACAGTTATGACACTGAGCATCTATGTATTTTAATATTATAAATAGGGTAATTTATGATTGTTTGCATTAAATAAGCTTTGAATACGACGGCATTAATTTGAATATTTTTTCCTCTGATAGAAAGCTTTATTATCTCCGGATGAGATTCAATGTTTTCAAAAAAGACAATAAATATTCTAAGCACAGGCCGCTAGTTTGTAATGACATTGGTCAAATGTTTACTGACCAAATGTTGGCCATGTATCATGATAAAATTAAAATTTACACAGATCTATACATACAAATACAATATAATTTTTAAAATGTATGAATTTTAATAAAAATAAAGTTAAATCTTTGAATCACGACAGCGTATGCTGAGACAGGGTCCTTCTGATTGCTAATCATTACATTTAAAATTATTTTTTTTTGTTGTTTCTTGTCTGTTGTTCAGTATTTTGTTAGAAGCTCCTCATCATTAAAAACTGTAACTGTTAAATAATTATTGTAATATTAATCATGTCAATATTTTTTTCTTTCTATGCAAAAATTTCTTAGAATATTAAAACTTAAGGAACCCCGATGCGGTGTGACGTCACGCGGTTGACCGATGTCGATAAGCGGGGGCCGTTCCCGTCTCAATATTTTCCGCGCGGTCGGATTAAATAACGCCGCTTATAATTAAAATATACCTTATGAATATTTTGTGCGTTAGCCGTGTCAACATTTTAAGTATTTTAGCGTCGAATTTACATGCTCCTGATGGTGGGCCCGCAACTATTAACGTTTTCTTGGAGTAAGTCCCGTTTTAACTATGCAATTTATGAAAAAATAAAAACAAAAATTATTATAAAAAAAATACACAGTCTGTGCATTAGGTAATTAGTCAAAAGAACACATCAGCAAATGATGCTGTATACTTTTAAGAGAAAGTATAGAGTAGGTTTTCTGTATAATACATATGAGTAATTTATTATAAGGAAACTGTCGTTTGTAATAAAACACCATCAAGTCTTCTATCACGACGGATTCACCCTTTGACCGCCAATGACGACTTAAGGCGCCAGACCAATAGATTTTCTATTGTGTCGGAATTTCCGGCGTTCAGTGAAAGAAATCAATGTGGGATCCACATTACAAACAGACATATGTCCACCAAAAACATTTCATGTTGAATGTTGCCAAGACGACCATAAGGTTAGCGCTGTAAAAAGGATAACAGATTTCATGCAGAGCGAAGGATCTGAATCCTCACAACTACCGACCATTTACTTCAACAAATTCTACATATAAAAAAAAGACGAAACATTCCGAGAAAAGGTAGGTGCGCTTCTTGTGCCCATATTATTTTAAGTATGTAAGATTTTTCAATAATTTACAGTTATACACTTTACAAAGTATCATCTTCTTTCTCAGTTGTAAATAATTATAATAATTTGTAATAATTGGTTATTTATAATAAGTACGGGCAACGAATCACAATTAAAAGCAGAAAAGATTATTTTATCTGAACATGCATAGAACATGAGCAGTGTCCATAGCACAGACATCCGAATAAACAATTAGACTGGACAAGCCGCCAAGTTTATAGGCAGTCCCAGTGTCGCAAATTCTTTTCGGTTCTTACCTGTGAAAAGTTATTATATTTCTTGGTAAATTTACTGATTCATTGCGATGATGGCATGTTACAATTGCACAGGATGGCATTTTGAAAAAACGGTAATTTTTTCCAATATTCGTGCGTTTGACTCGTCTCACAGAGCGTAAACTGGCAGCCAATGTATGCTCGTTGAGCTTACATTTGTCGCACTTTAAACGCGGCTTGCCCCATCTCTTGTATTGGGAATTCTGTGGTCCATAGTTTAATTACTGTGTGGATATTCCCGCCTCATAAGGTATGTGGTTCCGTCATTTTGTTAAGTGACTGCTGACAGCCGGTACGACTGGACATTAATGCTTTAAGGCGAGTACACGCATCGTAAAGTACTTTTTTATTAATGGCAATTTTTTTAACAATAGTATTGTTCAGTTCGTTGTAATTAATGATAAGTTATGAATAAATATGCAGAACTTGGTAGCCGTTTTATTAAACTATTCACTATCAGCTGAGTGGCCACCACTTTGGTAGATTTAATAAGTTATTGATTATTTTACGATTTAACTTGTGCTACAATATGCACAAACAATTTTTTTTGCGAATCATTTGATTGTTTTTTAAACCTTTTAATATAAAATACATTATTAATTATTATTGTTGAAACTATGATGTTGATATTACTGTAAAAAGTTTTGTAATTTACTTTACTTGCTTGAAATATGAATTTTTACCTCCAAAAAGTATCTTTGCCAATTTTGACTGTCAATATACCGACCAAATAAATAAGAAAGACGTACAGAATGCCATCACTCGATAAATAAAAAAAATATTTAATTTAAATAGACATCTTGTGATAAAAAAATAAATTTTTAGACGTAAATGACAATAACTGTGTATTCGGTGTCAGTCAGCGCTTTAACATCAGAACGTGCTAAGGTGACCGTAGATCGCATCTAAATAGCTCCGCCGAGGTGTGTGGCCCTATTAGCCCTACGCTATACGGACAAGACACCGTTCGATTCCCGGTCGACTTTTCGGGCACAAATCGAACACTGAAGGTTTTTTTTTAATTGAAAAAATATGTTTATAATTTTTTCGAGTGAAAATTTTCGATTAATGTTTTCTAAAGGTTTGACCGTGTACATATATTGTTGTGTAATGGTTGAGACGTCATAGTACGCCAAGAGTTCCTGGTTCGGTGCCGGGCAGTACAAATTTGTGTGCATGAACATGTCTCTATGGTGTGGGTGTTTCTATGTATAATATGTATTTTCAATTTTTTTATATTGTATTACCATTTTGAATGATTTCCGCTTACCGCCCATTTTCCCTTATATTTTAAACCATACGGACTGCTACCTTCAACAGCACTCAATAATACAAAATGTTAATAATTTATTCTTTTTGCGAGTATAGCCAAACTTAAAATCTAGTTTTCTATAATCCAAATGTAGTAGCGTATAAACCGCACTCACACCGCGCCGTGTAAATCGCACGTGACATTTGACAATCGCCCGCTACTATGTGACGTAATAATTGAATGACACAAATTAAAATGATTGAGCGGAATTCGCAGGTAATTCACGATCGACCTCTTGTTAGCGTTGGACTAGATGACGGACAAGTGATTCGGGTTCCGCAGACTGAACAAATAATATGCGAACCGTTTAACTACAGTATGTTATGTTTATAAAAAATAATTCAATATATTGAAATAAATAAATAAATATCCACTGACATTCACACAGCGCCATCTAACAATTTAAAAAATACCATGTTTTGACTTTGAAGTTTTTGACAACCTTGTGGTGTAATTGTTGAGACGTCGGCTACTACACCAAGGGTTCTGGGTTCGATCCAGGCAGTACAAACATTTGTGTGTATGAACATGTCCGTTTGTACTGGTCTGGGTGTTTTTATGTATAATATGTATGTATTTACAAAAACGTATATACACTTTAGCCATATTAATGCTTAGTTTGGGGCTAGATGGCGCTGTGTTTATCATCATCATCAGCTCATTAAACGTCCCCCCCGAAGGGCACGAGCCTACCCGTATAGGGTGATTAAGCCTTAGTCGTCTATGCGAGCCCAGTGTGGATTGGCCGACTTCACGCACAACCTCTGAATCTGTTCGCAGGCGTGCGCAGGTTTCCTCACGTTTTTCCTTCACAGTGAGAACATCGAAAAACGTACACATAATATCGAAAATTTGAAAATCATAATTTGGAGCGTGCGGGATTTGAACCTGCGCCCTCCGTGTTGGAAGGCACTAGTCCACACCATTGAGCCATCGACACTCTAGATGGCGCTGTGTGTATATAATAAAATCCTACGGAACCCAGTTCCCGGGTGGTTCGCGCTTGTCCGTCGAGTGGGCTCGGTTTGTGACATTATTAGGTGGGGAGTGGGGGGGCACACAATAGCGGTCCCGTGGGCACTTGAGCGTGAGTTCGAGTCGCGGTTCAGTCACAGCGGACCCAAGTGCCGTGATTGCTGACCGGCCCGTAATTATGCTGGCATCACAAATATATCTAAGTATTACATATAAATAAAATTCGAGTGTCTGTTTGTTATATTGAAATAACCATTTTTTTCTTTATGCATATAATATATACAATACAGACACTAAAACACAATTTTTAAAATGTTGTCTGTCTGTCAGTCTTTTTCTAAAATAAAAGTAGCTAGCTACAAAAAAAAAGCTACCTGCAAAAAAAGTCCCGCCGAAATCTGCCCAGCCGTTTTAGAGATTACCCGGAACAAACATACAGACAGACCGACAATAATGAATAAAATAGGTATTATGGCAAATGTACCGGAAGAAAAAAATTGTTACTTCAATATTATAAATAGAGATTCTAATATATATATATATATATATATATATTACCAATATATATATATATATAAATATATATATATATATATATATATATATATATATATATATATTGGTAATAGAGTAATATAATATATTTAGTCGTCGACGCGGGCCTAGTGCGGATTGGCCGATGTTAAATGATAGCAGATATAATAAGGAAAGTCTATTCACGCGGACAAAGTCACGGGCAATACTAGTTCATAATAAACTAAGTACACACCAATGATGTAAAAGTATAGATTCGTGATATGCTCCCAAAACAATCGAAAAAGTGATCCGAATGCAGCGACAGCACACATACACATATTTCGAATGAGCGTACATTTACCTAAACAAAACTGTATTCTCTTTGGCGGTTTGTTTTTGAGGCACGGGTGGCGTATCTACCTTTATATATACAGTATATCATTGGTACATACCGCGTGTTCTACCATAGGCTCAATGAAGTGGGCGCGCCTTATGACTCACTCTGACTTGGCATTTCGCGACCTCTACGGATTAGTGGTTTGAGTACCGTGAAGGTAATGTCAGCTATGAACGGGAACAGTTGTATTAACAATAATGTTAATGAGTAACAGAGCGTCGTGGCTCACTGGTGTGGACTGTTGCTTCCGATTTGGAGGGCGCAGGTTCAAATCCCGCCACGTACCCATGTCTTTTCGAATTTTCGAAATTATATGTATGTTTATCCGACGCTGTTATGGTGAAGGAAAACATCGTGAGGAAACCTACGCACGCCTGCGAATAAATGCAAAGGTTGTGCGTGAAGTCGGCTAACCCGCACTGGCCCGGGTGGACGACTAAGGCCTATACACCCTTTACGCGTAGGCCCGTGCCCCTCGGTAGGGATGAATAATAAGCTGATTGATGATGATCATGTAATATGTTCATGTTTTGATGACGAAAATTGTCAATGGTCACGGATTCGATCCCATGTCTGGGTAATTCATAAATGCCTCAAGTATGACTTGGGTAACTGAATATTCGAAATACTCTAAACTTTATTAATTAAGAGAACATGAATTGTTTAAAAATATTGCCATATTTGAGGACCCATCTGGTGTAATGGTTGAGCCGTCGGCTATTATACCAAGAGATCCAGGTTCGATCCCTAGGCAGTAAACACATTTGTGGGCATGAACATGTCTGTTTGTAAGGGTCCGGGTGTTTTCCTAGTATGTTTATCCGTTGTTTAGTATCCAGAGTAATATATATATATATATGATATTTATATATGTATTTATATTACATATTTTTTTTTGTTTATTTATATTTTATATGTGTATATTATGTTAATGTTGAAAAATATAATTATGTATGTATTTACGAAGTTGATTTAAGCTTTTCTTACTTTGCACTGCCTTGCCCTGTCATGTTGTTAATTTTCTATTTGTGAGGTTGTCTGGAAGAGATCGCTCCAAGCGATAAGGCCGCCTGAATTGCATTATTTCCCTTCATTTGTTGTTAAATATGTATCTTTTTTTTGGTGTGCAATAAAGAATCATATCTATATCTAACCTTATTACAGGCTAATGCTTAGTTTGGGCTAGATGGCGCTGTGTGAATGTCAGTTATTATAAATATTTTTATAGGTTAAAAAGTGCATTTTATTGAACGTATAAAAACAAAGAGTTGCATATCATTGCAACCAGTAACAATCGTATCGTATGCAAATAATTATCTATGAGTGCAATGAAAGATAAACTACAAGTTAAATTATAAACAACGATTTATTTTGCTTTTCATTGATTGAATGCGATGTTTCAATATTTATTATGCATTGTTGAATACCGCAGATGTTTTATTTACATCTGTACCGGGTTATTGCAATGTAAAAAAGTCATCATCATCATCATCAGCTCATTAAACGTCCCCACCGAGGGGCACGAGCCTACCCGTATAGGGTGATTAGGCCTTAGTCGTCCACGCGGGCCGAGTGCGGATTGGACGACTTCACACACAACCTTCGAATCTCTTCGCAGGCGTGCATGAAAGTTTCCTCACGATGTTTTCCTTCACCGTAAGAGCGTCGGATAACGTACATATATTTTCGAAAATTCGAAATACAGTGGTACGTGTCAGGATTTGAACCTCAGCCCTCCGGTAGGAAGGCGACAGTCCACCAATGAGAACGCTTGTAAAAAAGTACCAAGGGAAAACATTTTTCATGTCATGGCTTCATATATTACAGGTTTATACTTCTTAAAATTATACTTTTAAAATGCAGTATTCTAACTATAACTGTCCATAGAAAAAAAATATGATTCGGTTGAAGAAATAAAAAGATGAGCTAGTGTGAGTCAGACTTGCCCGTGGAGTAGGTGCCTAAGTTAAAATAAAATAATTTATATTAACTTAGGTACCTACTAAGGCCTTAGTATGAGAAATAGTGGTCCACCATTTATAAAGTAAAAAAATAACTACAGACTAGATATCGTTGAAAACCAATTTCGTTGTTTGATTTCATGGTGATAATGTGATATTTTGCATGGTTGATAATTATACGATTTCTGATTTTGTTTTGTTCATTAATGCACTTTAATGAGTGCAACTTACCTGAAATAAAAGATAATTATTAATAATAAAATCCGTTTCTTAGTTAGCCACCTTTTACGTGGAGGCCAAAAGTGAAACGTTGTCGCGGGCTTGGCGTTGTAATTTCGCGCGCTTTAACGCCTTGGCGGCGCCCACTTTTTTCTTTATTGCTTTGTTTTAAGTTTACCACAAGCCAGTTGTTACGGTTGCAATAATGTTGCTAACAAATAATAAGTACTGTGCCTTTAGACTATAACCACGATGGTAGGCAAACAACGGCTGAATGGTAGAGTTGTTGGCCCGGTACCATATTTCACTTCAAATTCAAACTTAGATATTTCGAGAATTAAGTCTTAACAAGATATTTATCTTTGTCTCTATAACCTATCGCAGTCCACTGTTGGACGATGGGAGGCATGAAACGGCTCAATGGCAGAGTTTTGGCCCGGTAATCGTACCGGGCCAAAACTCTGCCTCTATCATTGAAGTGAACTATCGAGTCACTTCAATTCCAACTTATATTACTCACTCTTGCATATAGTCTTAACAAGATATTTCTCTATCTCTTCAACCTATCGCAGTCCACAATATATAGGCTGTATGTATTCCCAAAATCCCGCGGAAACGATGCTACTACGCTAAACATTTACGGTCAGCTTCTGTTCAAAATATAAGAGCTTGCTTCCCACTTAAAGGGGTTAAAAATATGCTAGAAACATCATTTAATGTATACGTCACCAGGTGCGTCAGAAATAAGAGACCAAGCAAAAAATGTGCATGCTGTCTCTTTCAGTTACAGCCGACCGAGCAAGACAGAATATTCGCCAATAAAATTTAGACATAAACCATCGTACAGTGCGTATTCTCCACGAATATGTCATCAGGCTGACGCTGTAGATTTTATTTTTACGAGATGAGCAATATTGCCTACATTATTACAAGGGCCTTAAGCATTCTGTAATACAGGTTGGTTCTTTATGTTCTTCAAATTCTGTAATATCTCTATATCAATAGTTTATTAAACTTTATATTAACCCGCTGTCTCTGCAACTATGGTCATCATCATATCAGCTCATGAAACGTCTCCCGAGGGCACGAGCCGTAAAAAGTGTATAGACCTATGTCGTCCACGCGGCCCAGTGCGGATTTGGTCAACTTTCACGCACAACAAATCATCGCACGCGTGCGCAGGTTTCTCACGATGTTT
>PQWD01003585.1:0-23346 GCA_019425675.1 Leucinodes orbonalis | reverse complement strand
ATTGTGACACTGGACTGCCTATAAACTTGGCGGCTTGTCAGTCTAATTGTATATTCGGATGTCTGTGATAGGGACTGATGGAACCTACAGGGGCTTGGGACACACCCCCGTCGCGTCGGCGACTGCGAAGCCTCGTTTTGTGGTGTTATGAAATGATGCTCATAAACCATTTTTGTTAAAAAATAAAAAAGATTCGATAATTATGTGAATACTCATAACGATTTTGAGAATAATACATTTTAAAATTAGTGTTTCTGTTCTTTTTAATCTCAATTGGCCATAAACATTACTATATCACTCAAACGTGACCTAACCATACAAATACAGATAGTAAGACATCTGGCATAGAAAAGTAAACATGTTATCTGTCTGAGCAAAGCTATAATAATAGTTCATTTCATATTAGGTATACTTTGAAGATATAATAGCATATGCTCTACAGTCATGTACATCCATGATGCTTCGTTGTGCCTTACCAAAATGCAAATTAGCCATTTGAAAAAAATACTACTAGTAGTGAAACACTTTATTGCTCACAAGTACACAAAAATAACGAAACAGTAACATTAACAATACTGTGGGCAAAGGCGGCCTTATCTCTTCCAGGCAACCTAAATAGCAAAGTAATTGAACTGTTTGGTTTTTGTTACCATGTGAAAATCCTAAATCTTACCAAAGTTTTATGGCATACCAGTTATGCTTTTTGTAAAGTTGCGTCAAGATTTAGGCTGAGACAGGCAGTGATATTATCGGAAACCATGACTAAAATCTGCTTCTATATACATAATACTGTTATCTCACTTTGGAATCACTGGTGAACTATATATATGTGTATATGTAAAAACAAAAAAGGTTTGACGAAATTAACTAAACAGTAAGTAGGTGAATTAAAGGTCTCAAGTAATTCAACTTCTTTTATTTTGTCTTTACGGCAATAAAAAAAAAAGCGGAGGACCGGGATATCTGGCGCAAGATGGGGGAGACCTATGCCCAGCAACGGACTGCTATAAGTTGAAGAGAGAGAGTAGAAGGTCTCAACTGACCTCACGCCGGAGGGGGCCTTCGTTGCGAGTCCCTGTAGGTTCGACCAGTCCCAATTCGCGTTACCGGCACGTGCCCGGTCGCTTTTCCACCCAAACTTACCTTAATTACTTAGGGTACCTAGTATAAGTTTGAGGAGAAAAGCGACTACCTAGCCCCCCTGCAACGCCCTAAGCCGAGGTCCGCGTCCCACTCTGGGACACTCTTGGGCTCGTTGCATATTTAAAAAAAAGTATTAATTATAAAAATAAAGACATAATAACTATCTTTACTAAGTGGTAAACTCGGTACTGAGTCGTCTAGGTAGGTACCACCGCAGTGCCAGATATCGTCCCATGAAACAGGACTGCTATGCACTTTTGTTTCGGGATGAAGGCACTGTAGCTAGTGAAATGACTGGGTGAAAGAGACCTAACATCTGTTGTCTCGGATGACGGGCATGCGGCGTGAGTGCGGCGTTGACGGAGAATAATAACTATCTATCAGTTGTTCGACTCTTTCAATGCCGCTCTGTCATGGTCAGGCGTAATACTTACCATCGGATGAGCGTCCTTACCGTCCTGTTAACTTCGTAACACAAAAAAAAACTACTAAACGAACACTTACCAGTCATAATGACAACAGTCACCATGGTTATGATGAAGAAAACATTCTGCCACTCATCAGTGTCAACCTGGACTAATGCTGTGGTCACAAGGAAACACATTGTCACTATAATCAAAGACCCTTGAAGTCTGCTTTTCAGGGATACTCTGGAATATGAACAGTCTTTTTACGGTTTCATTGCCACATATTCTCTTTCGAAGACTGTGGAGTCAACTAGGCAAGAGGGGGGGATTCTGCAAATATCTGCTCTAACACACTTCAATGAACCACAAGTAGTCGAGGTTGCTTTGGGTCCCCAAAAATTATATTTGGAAACCCTTACATTCCAATATTTGCTCAGAAATATGATAGAAAAAAAATGTCTTCAAAAATTTCATCTGGCAAAAAGGAATTTCAAGGCTATAATACAAATACTGCCCAGCAAGCTTTATGAGTCATTAAAATAGAGATGGTATGATCGGAAATAAAAAAATTTGCTTTAACTATAAGGATCATAATTTATCTTTCAAACCATTAAAAGTATCTGTAAAGTAAGAGCATTTTTAATGCATTTGTGACCTTTGAACCAGACATCAAAAAAAGAGAAGATTCTTAAAAAATATATCGTCACAGGCTAAAGAGTCAACTGCTGAATGAAGGCTTCCCATAATGATTTCCATGGGGACCGATTGCTTGCAGTTAACATCCATCTGCTACATGCTACCTTAACCAAGTCATCCATCCATCATTCTTCAAGTTGGTGTTTGGCCTACCCTTCCTTTACCATTACGCGGACACCACTTGAGATCCTTTTATCAGACATTGGTACTAAAAATATATATGTAAAATGATTTTTACAATACTTACAGGTGTCCATAAAGTGAATTGAGGATAAGGAATATCAAGTTTGGGATAGCAGTAGCAACATTTAGGTATGATGTGAACTCAGCTTGGAACTGAGACTTCCGGACCACCTCTATCGTCAGATTACTTGGTTTCACTTCCCGGAATTTATACATCCAATACTAAAATAAAATACATCCACTTAATCTCTTGGTAATTTCAAGCACAAAGCAAAAATGTATGCTATTCACTTAACCAAATATAATATTAAAATTAATATTACTACAACAACCACTGAAAACCTTCTGCCAGTTTGTTTTTATATTAAGTTTGTTAGTGTATTATTAACTTTTTTAAATCATAGTTTGGTATCTGTAAAACAGAATTCTGTAGTCAAGAATTCCAAAAAAATACAATCTTTTTAACCCTCATGATAAATAATTTAAAACATAATAATGTATGGATTGCAATATTGTTTTTACAGTTACTTTGATTTCATCATTCTTATCTAGTCTGTAATAGAACTCATTGGTGCATATCAAAATGAAAGGACATTAAACAGGTATAACCGCTCGAATGTAACACGCATGTTATTGTATGTTGCGAATTTACACCCAAGCTATGCCAACCGCATAACTGATATTGGTTACACTTATACATACACTAAAAATTACAAAATACTTTTAATGAACGGTGTTTCATGTTATTTTATATAGGCCACTTGCAGGAAATTAGTATTCAAATAATCATTTAACAATTCAATATTGTAAAATGTTTAACCTGTTGAACCCCAGGAATCCAGACACAATGGAAAATCTATAGCTTAAGATGCTTTAAGGTGTCTCTGGTAGTCAAAGGAAAGGTCTTGTTAACAATTTTTCAATTGATTTACTTTTCATTACAATAGTATCAATTCAAGTAGAATCTATTGTCTTTTCAAATAACCTTATCACTTTCTAATGTACAGAACCCTACATAACATTTTATTAAAAATATTTTTTTAGAATAGTTTTGCTTTGAAATTAGAATGTTATAAGTGGCAATCTTCTGCAAGTTATAGTACCTAATGAACTGTCGTAAGTATTTTCTAAACGTAATTTGTATGAACATGTATTACTGGGTAAATAATTCATGGTAAATGTACTTACATCATTTGCTGTAATCAAAAAGTTCCATGGTACCAAAGAGGTAATACCGAACAAATAAAAGAGTATATAGACAAGCCGGTATTTATCCACAGGCTGTTCTCCGGAGTCTAAGACCTTCGTGGAACACGAATCGGTCACCAACTCCCGCTCTTCGGAGTCGTCCATAATTTCTTCCTCATTTTCTACGGTATCCACGCAAACCTCATTGTTAATTGAACCCGTCGTATCCATTTTAATATATTTTTTTAACACCACAAAGAAATCACAAAATCAATGGTATCCTGATTCACAACATAACTCACTAAACTAAACGTTGATTTATCAGGAATTTCAAACCCTTTTTAGTTAGCTTTAATCTTTTTCTGACAAATGAAAACGTAAGTTTTAAATTTTCATAATTTGCAAGGATTTGTAGCGATTTTCGTTTGTTTCCAGTACTATATAATCAAAATTTATCAACAAAAGATAGCAAAACTTTAAAGCAGCTGTTGATTATTGACGTTTACGTCACAGATGAGCCGTTGTGACAGTTGAATCCAGTGTTGCTATACTACATATAATCTATTTTCCCGTATACTAGGTGTTGCGCGTTCTCTAAAAGACTGTATGAATCACCAATTTTTTGTAACTTAATATCTCCCGCCGTGTAACCCGCAGTATAATAAATGTTCCTACATTACATATACTACACGCGACGTGCGGGCTACTGCGAAGAACAACATTACTTTGTTTTTTCGAAAATAAAAGTAGCCTACGTTTTTCCTTACTACACTACCTGCCAAAAAAGTCCCGTCCAAATCTGTGCAACCATTTCGGACACAAAGACACACGGATTAAAATGCTATTGTAGTGAATGTAGCGTATGTATATATTCATAATCATGAAGAAAAAAATTTTATTTCAATATAACACTCCCATTTCATTTATATGTATAGATAGATACAAGTTTTAGGACGCTTTCTTTTGATATTATTATATGCTGACGTTCTGCGTTTTTTAACAACTGTTTACATACTGTTTATACGTAGAACGGTGTCATTAGAAGGCTTTTTTAATAGCCCTTTGGGTAGTTGGAGTGACCCTATCTCTTAGACTCAAAACTCGTAGAATTTTTACCGATTGTTTTTAAGATGAACACTGAAATAACAATAAATATAATGAATATAAGAATGAATAATAATTAAACCTGGGATAGACTCTTGATAGTTATAAGAATTGTTAAATTAATAGTTTTTTTTCCGACTGACTACTGCTGTTGGCAGCAGATGACCTTTACAGCTTCACCGAGCAATTGGCGAGCGCAGATGGCTCTCAGCCTTAAAATTTAATAGAATTGTGTACCTTTTCATCTATAAAAACATAAGATAAAAACCTATCGCTTTATCATTATCAGCCCATAACGGCACACTTCAGGGCACCGGTCTTCCCACACAGCAGTTCTGGGGAGACTGGAACATAACCCGCCATGCGGGCCCATTGTAGATTAGTAGGTCTTAACGACTACCTTCCAAAAAATATAGCTGCGATCGACGGTTAACGTGCCCTTAGATAAACAATAGAGTGAGTTTATTATTTATCTAAGGTGCTCTCCCAAGCACGGAATTGTGTCTTTTCGGACAATCAGGTGAATCAGGCAATGTCCTTACCAAATAAAACAAAATGTAATAAAATACCGAATAGTTTTATTTCAGGAATGTTATTCTTTATTTACAATGTTCGTGTTATAGCTTAGACATAGATTGTTTGTAAAGTTGTCAATAGATTAAAACGCATTGTAGGTGAACAACACCTTGTTTTAAAGGTAAAAGATACAAAATTATAAAGTTAAAATAAGAATAAACACACTATAAATCTAGTATAATAAGAACTAAGAGATAAGAAGAAAAAGGTGATGCAAAATAATGTGATAAAATTATCTAAACTTAACCATATTTTAACTTATTTACTGCAAAGTAAAAAAAACTTAATGAACATTTTTAATATACGATTCTAAATATGTATTTGTTTATGGATGGACTTTTCTGATATAATTATTTATTATATAATGCACATAAATATTTAACTGAATATATCTTTATCTTGAATAAATATTAATAAATACGGGACGGACAGTTACGAAACTTAATACTATGTCTATATAATAATAAAGATATGTCTTGATTGTGTTCTCTTAAAATATATAATGCCTAATATGATTGCACTTTAAATTTATATACCTAATAGTTGTTGATATTATTAAATTAATTTTTCGCCATAATATGATATTAAATGAATTCGCATAAACAATGGTTATGCTGGGATATACATACTATTTATTTTACATAATGAGATCTTACGCATCTGGTACCTTTAAGTAATAATACGCCATAAATTACGTAATTTTTGCTAAACCTTACTTAGTACTAGAGTACATTTACACAAATGGGTAAGATGTTTAAGACCATTTTTGATACAGTACCTCCTTAAATACACGGAACATCTCCATCAAGACAAATCCTCTTTCAGTCTTATCATTTCTTGGTCACTAATCCATTCTATTCATATTTTTGACAGGTATTATGATTTTCAATGCATAACGTTGCATTAAACGTATAATAAAAATAAATCAATACTGGATAACTTACAACTAAATTATAAACTGGCAGTGGCTTGCAAGAAAATAGGGGAAGTTTTCATCACTGGTCATACAAACAATACAAATTTAAAATACGTAAATGATGTTACAAATTATTTGAAAAAAGTATCCAAGAAAAGTTAAGCATAGTTTATAGTCAATCAAAGTTAATTAAGGCACTTTTGAAATAGATAATTTTTTTTATTAAGATCGAACAAATCAGTCTTCAAAGGCTGACTTTGTTATATTACCATTGGTTTTTTTTTTATAATAACATAATAATGGGAAAATACTCCAAGGCAAAGACATTTTCACTACCATTTCCTAATGTATTCATAAAATTGAAAATATATAGTCATCTTATTCACAACCTACATTTACAATATCCATAAGCACAACAAGTTACCATATGGAATGTAAAACTGACCACACAAATATCTGTTTGTCAATTTATTTCTATAAATATTCACAGTTTTCCGTATCAACTAAAGTGTTTTTCCATCTAAACCTACATTGCAGTCTCTAAAGGTTGACTGTGCGACCGATGTGCTTCTGATAATGGTAGCGGACTGGACTCAGAGTCATCGAAGTCAAAATTAGTCTCTAATAAGGCTTCAGACTTCGAACGATGGTGGTGTAGATCAGGCGTAGGTGTATCAAATTCTCTACTCAAGTCCTGTGGACTCGAGTCATAGCTGGGAATGTTATCGGATAGCGTGTTGTCGTATTGGTACATTGGTGGGCTTGGGAGATTGTCTTCGTAGTATTGCTGTTGATCTGTTAAAAAGGAAAATATTCGTATTAGTAAATAATTACTTCAAGTAAATTTTACTATTATACTTTCCTTTGCAGCAAGAATACAAAAATTTCTTCAAAAAATGTGATAAATATGACTTTGTGCCACGCGGTGATTCAGCATTTTATTACAGAATATCAGCGTATTACGGTATATTGTTAAGTTTCATAAAAAATCACTTAAAAACATACATCAATACGTTCAAACAGTCTTACAAACTTGCGTTTATGATATTAGTATGATAGGGTAAATATAATAATATTATGGCAACCTCCTAATCTTCAGAGGAGCGAAAAAATATAAATGAGCGTATCAAATGCCACAGTACAATTAATTGTCAGTAGTCAAGGTCCATTACACAAGGCTGTCAAAGCTTTAGCTTTTTCGTGAAACGATTAGAAAACACAATTCTTTTTATCAATCACATACTTTTGATTTACATAAAATTTATTCATCGAAAATAATTCATTAGCATTTATTTAGGTATAGGCATACCTACGTGCAATTACATTTTATTTTCATTGCATTATCATTTTATATGGGCAACCAGTTATTTCCTTACCTGCAATATTGTTTCTCTGCCCAAAAGTGGTAGGGGCAGCCGGAGGTGGGGGTTCTGGCATTCTAGACCTCAACTCCATGAGGAAAGAAAGCTTCGGCTGTCCTCCATAACTCGGCGCTCCATACGGCCCTATAATCTTCCCCTCTTTCTCCAAATCCCTCTTCAACGCCAGACTGTTCGAATCCCCTCTCAAAGGTAACGTGTCAGATGTGAAGTACTGATCGCTGTTAGGTGTTTCATCATCATGATTACTCAACCCTCCTGGATGGTGGATAATTGGAATTTCTTCTGTCATTACCGTGTTGACGGAAGGCGCTTCGCTAGCTGGTGTTGAGTTTTCTCTATAACCTTCGTTCCTATATGCTAAATTGAAGGGTCTATTATTATTTTGAGGTACAGAGTACTCAGGGGAAGCTGGTTTCTTCATGAAGGTGGTGTGTTTGAGAGGTAAGACGTTGGGGTTAGGGTTGTGCGCTTCGTATATATCGAAACTTTGCGTGTCGTCTATTGAGGAGTTGAACTGGCTTTTCTCCATCGACTCCATTGAGGCGGTGGACGCCAGCATCTTGCGGTAGTCCGAGCCTTTGGTTAAGGTGTCGGTGGAACGGCCACTCTGTAAAAACAATTTTAATTATAACGTCGTTACTTCGAGATTGAATGAAGGTAATTAGCTACTACCTATAGTTAAAGGTGGGTGGTGACATTAAATTTGGTTCTTTGGACACTATTTTTCCTGTGACTCTTCTTCTTAAAAAAGTAAATAATTTTGAAGTACAGTACATATTAAAATTTTTCAGATTTTTATCTTCTCTATCTAACAAACGACTAGATGGTTATGTCAGATTATTTTCTAGTTATGATATGGCGGGTTTATGTGGTCGAAGACCCGCTGGGGGATAGATGTCTCCACAGTCAATACAATTCAATTGTTATTCTGTGATAGCCTTTAGCCAACTATTCAACTATTTTAATTAGTCATCATTATCAGCCCGTCCCAGGGCATAGACATTTCTGCTCACAATAGCTTTTTTTATTTAATTTCGTATATATAGCTTTGGAGACGTTACCAATAAAGTAGATATCAACAATAATTTACCGTCAACACTGTCTTGCGTCCGAGATTATAAACAAACTAACTGGATGCATAATGTCACTCAAAAAGTGTCCGCCTCAAAATTCTGCCCATCGCGTCTGTTGGGCAGAATTTTCATTCGTAATCACGTCGCTCGCTACATGTCATAGTGACATTGTAGTATGCTCGTGCTTTTGTTTTTGCACCCTTTTAATAACACGTTAAGGTCAACATTTTAATGAATAAATTTATCTCATAGATATACCAATAAGTCAACGATGTGTCAAGCGGCTCGGACATTTTTTTTGTTGATATTTCGTTGAAATTGGGTATTTGACACCACTAATCGTTGACGCACTTTTTATGAACTGTCAAAAAGGAACGTTTCCATATATTTTGTATGAGATTATTGAAACGTGACGTCATTGCTCACAATCATCAATTGACCTAATATTTATTGGTTTCAGTGTATTTAAAAATACAATATTGCAAATAAACAAAAGTGATCAATGAAACGACATGTAAAATAAAGTGCACTTTTATGAAAATAAGGTTTGGTATTTTATTGCGAATGGTGGAGAATACCCGAATTGTGCATGTAGTTAATTTATTATTTATCTAAGATGTTAAGTCCCTTATATCAAGGCATTTTATTGGATACAATGCTATGAGGAAAATGATCACAGTATTCATATTTTAAAACAGTAACTAATTAGGTGATTTTAATTTTGGATTTCTTGTACCCTGATATGCTTCCTCTTTGTTGATGCGTATTTTTAAATAACATACCATTTGTGCCAATTTCCTCCTGTAGGCTGTGTCTGGGAAACTTCCATTGATGCTGCCGATAGACCGTACTGAATGCAGCGACTGTCTTATAGAATTCCTTCGCTCCAACCTTTGCAAGTGTCTGAAATAAAAAACATACAATACTCATTCCAATTCATAACCCACGGTCAGCTACACCAAGGGTTGCAGGATCGATCGGGCAGTACAAATATTTGTATGCATGAATATATGTGTTTGTATTGGTCTGGGTGTTTCTATGTATAATATGTATCTAACAATAAAAAAGTATATAAGTATGTGTATCCGTTGTTCAGTCCCAAATTACAGGCTTATGCTTAGTTTGGGGCTAGATGGCGCTGTGTGAATGTCAATGGATATTTATTTAAAGAAATGTGTTTTAGTGTGGTTATCAGTTGTTTACGCTTTTTTAAATTGGGTCGAGCCCAATTTAAGAGAGCGAACCCGAAATTGGGTCGAGCCACAAAACAATATTTACCTGTGCTTAGACTTGGAGTACCAGCAGACAAGGGCGGCTCCCACGAGAAGCACGGTCGCTGCCAACACTCCTACAAAACCTACTGCCAGCATATCACCACGCCATGACATCGGATCTATTGAGATCTTGGGGGTCTGTAAATAGTTTTTATATTTATATTATCAGCTCATTATATGTCCCTAACGAAGGGCACGAGCTTAAACGTAAAGAGTCATTAGGCCTTGGTCGTCCACACGTCCATACCAGTGCGGATTAAATAGAAAATTAATGAAAATATATTTATTCAATTTAGGACCATAGAGAACACTTATAAATATCAAATTTGATTCTAACACTGGTTCGGATTGTTGTTGTCTACTGGATTGGTCGACTTCACGCACAACCTTTGAATCTCTTGATAGGTGTGAATAGGTTTCCTCACGATGTTTTACTTCATGGTGAGAGCGTCGGATAAACGTCATCATCATCAGCTCATTAAACGTCCCCACCGAGAGGCACGAGCCTACCCGTATAGGGTGATTAGGCCTTAGTCGTCCACGCGGGCCCAGTGCGGATTGGACGACTTCACACACAACCTTCGAATCTCTTCGCAGGCGTGCATGAAGGTTTCCTCACGATGTTTTCCTTCACCGTAAGAGTGTCGGATAACGTACATATATTGTTCGAAAATTCGAAAATACATTGGTACGTGTCGAGATTTGAACCTCAACCCTCCCGGTAGGAAGGCGACAGTCCGCACCACTGAGCCACCGACGCTCTTTATTTTTAGTTGATACATAAAGGTACATTTTAAGCAACTTGAGAAACAATAGTATTAATAATTCTAACCACACTAAATTAATATAGTAAAAAAAAAGTATCCTATCTCAGCCGTTGAAATTGTATTGAATCTAGAGAATTTGGTCTCAAAAAGTCTCAATCGCTTACCAATCTCGCATATAAACGCGTTCTTCTGCTGACAGTCGGTGATGTCCACGGATGAGAATGAGAACGAAGTGCACTGCGTGACGTAGTCTATGTGGTTCACCCAGACGCGGTCACCATATTGGAACCACTGGTTCTGGCGTTGTATGAACTCGTACAATGCCGCGTAATTGTTGCTCACGTATGGCATGGACGCGTTGTCGGACTGGAAGGTTCAACAACATGATATATAATCAATAGCTATAATATTATAAAACGAAAGTTTGTGAGTTTGTATATTTGTTACTTTGTCACGTCTAAACGGCTGAAGTAATTTTAATATTTAGAATGGAGTTACATGATACCCTAGATTATCACACAGGCTACGTTTTGTGATAACTTAAACCAGGGGGTACAGCTAGTCATAAACATAATTTATGTGTGGAATAGCCATGCTTCGGTTAGAAAGGACCGGCTAGACCGGAGTCATATCACGGCATCACAGAAAACCAAAGAACGACGAGAAAACAAAACGTTTCGCTTGGCGTTTCCAGAGGCTCAAAATTCCTCATTCTCTCTTCTTTTTCACAATGGCAACGAGTATCCCTATTGACGACTACACTTGCCATCGGGTGAATCATCTACTCATTTGCCTACCCATGAATAAAAAAATAAAAAAAAGTTACGAATTAGTTAATTTGTGAGTGTGATATCTAAAAAAGTTTTACTTAACCACTAGATTACTAGACCACGAGGGCAGTTACCTAGACAATAAAAACTCAAACTCACCAAACAAAACAGTCGGGCTTCTTCGTAAGTCATTGGCGCACCCACGTACATATAACAAGTATCGGCCACAGCATCCCACCCTGGAGGACACTTGCCCCCTCCGAGCACCGTCTGATTGTTCATATAGAAGGGCCGGTAGTCTACTTCAAGTAGTAGAGGATTGTCCGATTGGTCTCTAATGCGTCCAGCCACCGCGTAAGTTTCATTGTAACTCCAGAAGTTGTGTTTTGCATCTATCCGCGTGCGCCATAAGTCTAATGAGCTGAAAGTTAATTTTGCGATAAAATAAAATGGATGTAAATATTCTCCATACAAAAAACGCTTTGTAAATGCGCCCCTAGTTAAGCATTTACCAAGATTTAACAAGAGTCTTTGCGCAAAGAGATGTTCAGATCAATATGAAATTTAAAAAGTGTTTCATTTTACGAGTATAGTTAAGAATTTTGTGTGTATTATCTCAACGATCTCTGCCTAAAGAATTTTTAGCTCGCATTTTTTTGTAAGGAAATCGAATAATTTTTTTAGGAAACTGATTACAGAAATAAAACTAACTAGTACAGTCCTCTAAAACCCTTTTAAAAGAAAGACCAATGTCACCGCGAAGGGCGGATAACATAGCAATGCTTACGGTATGAGTACCGAGTAAAAACATTTGGAAACAAAAACAATTTGGATGTCAATAAATTTACAAATAACAACAGCTAATAAACTAACTTAGAAAAGTATAAACAACACACAAATATGAATAAGAATTCAGATCTTAAATAAGATTGACAAAATAAATGTATTACTCACCTTACCACATTCGGATTATAGTCAAGAAAGCTATGGTCCAAGAGCAGCCATGCAACAAAAACATGCAAATAAGATATCAATAATTAATGATTCAATAAAAGTTAATAACAAGGTTATAGTAAATTATGTATATCAAATAAGGAACGAAGTTTACCATACATGCAGTTAAACATTTAAACCCAGTTGAATAAAATTACTTTTATCAAATTTGATTTCATGTTTTAAGCACTTTAAAATCGGATTCTAACTGTTCGCTTTAAATAAATATTTTATTTTATGTTGGAATTAAGATACTACAGTATCAGAAATTTAATTTTTTTGGGTGCAATACAACCCATAAATAGTAACACAAAGCTAACGTCCAGATAAACCTAATCGTCTTCGCTATCTTTTTCGGAAACAACCAAGCAATCCTGGTATTTTCTATACCCCATAGCATATATCCAGCCAAAATGCAGTATAATATATAAGAATATGCGAACCCACGTGCAATAACAACAAATATACTTACATAGATCTGTTGACTGTTATCATCTCATAATCATTATCTGGGTTGAAGAATATATTATCAACATAATGTTGGCCAGCCGTGCCTGCTACCACTGTTGCGCGACCTTCACGGTCTAAAGCGTAGTTTCTGCAAAAATACGAAGTGTTTGTTGACTAAAAATGTAAGAAAATACTTAATTTTAATGATTTTGAATTGTATCGTGTAATTGTTTACATGGTATTTGACTTTTGAGAAGAACGTGATGTTTACATAAAATTATAAAAAAAAATAGTATACATTGTTTTTACATATTATGTTATGTCTTAGGAGTTACAAGACTCAACTTAACTAAGCACATCTTGCCAAAAGAAAATGATACCCAGACGAACGCCAACACGCAACGTACAAATACTAAAGCAATGACGTGCCTTTCGGTACAATATATCTATAGTAGTAAAATGTATTTTCTCTGAATACTTTTTTGTTATAAATTTACTTACTTATAAAATCCATTATGCGAAGTGGTCTGGTAGATCGGCAGTCGGACTTTATCAAAGCCTGACACCTCGAGAATCCTCTGGCCTGTGTTGTCATGGACGTAGTTCAGCGTGAAGTTGGAGACGACCTGGCGGAGAACTATGACGTCCTTGAACTGGACGTGGTTGCGGGTGAAGTAGTTCCGGTAAATAGTTACTTCTTGGTATGATGATGATTGGCGACCTGTATAAAAAAAACAATAGTATAGTTACTACGATACGAAATACGTAGGATAGTCATGTATGTCATAGAACCGATGACCGCTGGAGCAGACGAGTTCTGGAGTGGAGACTAAGTCTTGGCAAACGTAGCTTCTCCCTCTGGCCAAAAATAGAGACCCTCCTGCGCCAACTACTTGCCCGGTGAAGCTGTAAAGGTCATCTGCGGCCAACAGCAGTAAGAAAAAAGTCTCCGGCCTGATGGACCGACAACATAAGAAAAGAGGAGATCCGTAATATCTGGCACTAAAATAGGGAACCTATGTCCAGCAGTTGACTGCAATAGGTTGAATACATTAGAAAATTTACGCTAACCTTCAACTTTAAGGCAGGGCAAATCGTGATTTTCAAAGAACAGGTTATTGTGTATCCATCCGCGAAGCGATGTTGCAGTCCCTCTAGAATCAGCCCTCACTAAAAGTCCTCCAACGTTTCTCCGGACAAGGTTATTCTGAATGCGTACCAAATTAACATTTCATTCAACTTCTATTTAGCCGAATCAATAATATATTATAAAAAGACTTACCCTAAACACAAGAGTTGTGTATTCGAACATCAACATTTATGGCAGATTGGCATGTGTAAAGTTGCCGTATAGTTTCAGACAGTTTCGGTCTCTCGTTACGAGTTAAAGCAACCAAAGGATTAACTTCTCCAACCGACTGATACGAAATAGCTCCATCTCGGTTACCAATAAATTCCTGTTTGATTATATTGTGCTGGACGTCACGACCTGAAACAATTATGACGGGTATTTTTCCTCACATGATGGCCCGCCTTCGTATTATATCCGGAACTCAGGACAACATCGAAGGGATAATGCAAATGATATAATTCTTATTCTAATATATAGTAAACAGCTGCAATAATTATAATTATAACGCAATAAATTGTATTGCAAATCGTTATGAATTTAAGTTTCAGCCCTTCTCTTATAATTTATAAATATTTTAAATTACTCAGTTGTCTGAGTGTTAAGTTTAGGTCGCAGCTGGATATGGTGAACGTTACATTTTTGTATTTTGTTACGATATTGCATGATAAGCCATTTCCAGCTCTTGGAAGCCATGATAAGTCGTCGGTTCTGGCTGCAACTCGTCCTACCGTATGTTAGATGTATGTGTGATTGTTCGTAAAACTTACACCACAAAAAGCATAGAAATATTTATTTTGCAAGCATACTTCATCATCATCATTAGGCTATAGAGTTGGGACGTTGCAATATGCTGCAGATTTCAGGCCTTCCCACACTCCTACGAGGAGATTGGACCGTAACTCGCCGCGCGGGTCCAATGCGGATTGCTAGGTGAAAAAACTCTACCACTTTAAGATTATGGCTGGGACCGACGGCTTAACGTGACCTCTATTGCAAGTTACTTTCACTATGCGATAACTTGTACATATAATTCTAACCCATGACTCCTGCAGCGAACTAATCTCAACGCTTAGACCCAGTTAATCTTAAGCAAGAATACTTACCAAATCCTATTGCTGATATTGGCAATGTGACAATCTCCGCTATAAAACCATGGACGGCAGATGCACCGTTGGCAAATAGCTTCACACTTAAACTGGCGCCACTTGTACGGAACAACTTCTTTTCATCCGGAGATCCATTTTCCAAGTAACCTATCATTGGAGCAGTTATATTATAAATATCACCATCATACAAACTCAAAGAATCTCTTTTCCCATAGTTAAGAGTATGATTGAACAGATTAAACTGCAACAACCTAAATCCAAAAGGCTTCACTCTAAACATGCTCTTGAAAATTTTGACACAGTTCACTGGATTATTATCGTATTTGTAGTAAAGCAGAACTTTTTCCTCAACGATAACCATTTTGCTGCTATCACAAATATCGATCAAAGAAAACATATGGTACGGAAGATGCAGATCTTTCAATGGTGTAAAACTCGATTCTTCTGACTCCCTGCCTTCTCCGGTCAAAGAAATGGCATTTACACCCTCACCCAACACATTATTCACAGTTGTAAACGATATATCAAATGTATCTGTTGGTGAAACGAGATTTATGCCATGGTGAGCGCATTTAGTCACGTTAAGATTTCTTATAATGGGATTTCTGACAATGCTTTGTACTGCGGGAGCTTTCTCATTGTGAAGTATTCCTGCACCCATTATTTGTACATGGACGAGTGAGCTCTCGGCTTTTTTCATTGTTACATGAGTGTGATGGTCGTGTATTCTGTGTTCGTATAGTGAATATTCAAATTCTGGATTCGCAAATCGCACACCCGCCCCAGTAATCGAGATTTTCATCCAAATTCCTTGTTCCGCAGTGGATGAATACGAACTCTGAATCCCATTTGCATTCGTGTCTGTGCCCGTAGAGTTGTCCGTTCAAGCGGATAGGGCAGTCTTCGTATCGTTCCTCTGTACCAACACATTGCAATGGCTCTGGCCAAGACCAAATTCGGGAAAGCGAATTGCTGTGGTACTCAACCCGTCTGTCATGTGCAAAGAATACATTTATTGGATCAAATCCTAGCTCTCTGCAAACTACTTGGGCATTTCGTTCTGTAAACCTATTGTCACACATAGGGACCCACTGTAGTGTTGTTCTATTATAATACTCTAGGAAACCTTCATTCTTCCGTTCTGACAAATTATCATTGATTGAACAATTTCTACCCGTACATAGTCTAATTGAATTTTGCACCATAAAGTTTTCCAACTGGCGTCTTTGTTTATGGTGACTGGGAGAGTATTGACCAATCGCTCGCTTCTCAATTCTATTCGATTCATCGCTATTTGTCACTCCGATAGGTCTCATAATTATCGGCGCATGAGCATGACCAACGGCTTCTAACCTTCCATCACCAATATGCCAACGTTTGGGGCAAATTCTAATATAACTCCAGGATTGATTGTGAGAACAACATCAGGCATAACAGTTATATCAGATTTGACTGTGTATGCAGCTAGGCGAGATTCCAATGTAAAATCTGATAAAAGTCGCCCTCCTAATTCATTGACATCCATAGATTCCTCTGTACTAAAAGTCGGGGACACACTCGAATCAAAGTTATCTTCTAGCAAATAAGGCAGGTACGTAGCTATGGCGTGGTTATTCCAATCGTCGAAATCAAATATCTCATTTTTAATATCTTTTTGCACAGCACTTCCCCACCAATTCTCAGTAACGTCCAAAAGGTTGTTAATTTTCGCTGTCCTGATTCCCGCGACTAATGTATACTGTAAATCGTTGTTTCCGAATAAATTACGACTCACTTTTACTTTTTGTATGCCTTTAAACCCAATAACGTAAGTTGGGTCGACACTTCTTATCAGAGCACCTCGGTGTAAAGGCAAACTTTGCTTGTTATTTCTTACTTGATTATAAACAAATACTGCGTAAACCAGACCCATTATCTCACTCTGACTGTCCATAAAGAATTGTACCATGTATTGGCCGTAATTCTTTTCTATGGAGTTCCCATTTATTTTCATTTTTTTCTCCATTCCTCTGATTGATACCAAACCAGTTTTACAAATGTTGTCAGTAAATACGTTTTTTGTGATATTTACTTCGGCAAAATGTCCATCAATGATCACGCCAAAGTTTTGATTATTTCGCCATGTGTTATTGTGCATATAAACGGAATGCGTAAAGTTTTCATTGTACTGCCATACGTATGGTAAGGCCACATCAAAACCACCTAATTTATTTCTTTCGATTGTATTGTCCTGGAGTATATAATGATACAAATTATTTGAACTTCTCAAATCCCTAGCAAAGTGGTAAATACCTTTGCCATTATCTATTATTAAGCTACTATTAACCATTATAGTTATTTCAGTTATATTACTATCGTGAATATCCCAATACGGTGTGTTTACATAAATTGCCTCTTCTTTGTTATAGGCGATTTCACAATTAAATATTTTAATACTTTCATTAGCTTTCCTTAGGAAATGGTCACCGAGTTCATTTAAATATCTGTTGTAGTACAAAGCTTTTACACCTTTTGTATTTCCTTTTATTTTTGAATTTATGACTTGAAGTGTTGGGACCGGTCCTCTTATAATTCTGTTTCTCAGGTTTTGGACAGGAGCAGGTAAAGAACTTATTACCAAAACTACTCCACCCAAAGCAGCGGTGCCACTTTTGTAAGATAATACGACCCCAAAACTATTGCTCGTGGTAGGGAATGTTGATAAGTCACGATCTAAACACCACTGCGTGCTTCTTTCATGGATATTTTGCGAATCGTATACACAAATACTTTCTGTAGAAAAGTTATGTATTGGATTTAATAGCTGCAGGCCAATAACGAATCCAGGATTACATTTAATATTGTAAGTTTTCACTATATTTTCACCATAACGCTTTGTAAATACCAAATATCTGGTTTCACTGTTCACTAAACTTATATCTGTTTCGTATTCTGGCA
This sequence comes from Leucinodes orbonalis, assembly GCA_019425675.1. Classification (NCBI taxonomy): domain Eukaryota; kingdom Metazoa; phylum Arthropoda; class Insecta; order Lepidoptera; family Crambidae; genus Leucinodes; species Leucinodes orbonalis. The sequence continues at coordinate 5,249 of PQWD01003585.1, read as the reverse complement.
TAAATATGGGACGATAACTTGATTCATCCATGTTATATCCAGGTTCCAAATTAAACCAACCCGCTAGCTCCCTCTGTTGCATCGCAGTTAAATGAGGATTGTGTGAAATGCCAGCTTCATCGTTACTATCTATAACGGATGTATAAACTTTTAGACCAACTTGTTTAAAGCTAATGCCACTACCTCTGTTGTTACTGAATTCGGAGTTTCTTATTGTATTGACAGCATCTGCGCTGTACAAATCTGAATACAAAATACCTAGCCCGTCGTGATAGTTATTGGATACTTTGATGCTTTCAAAGCCGTGGCGTGCAAAATCAATCTGCAGGGCTGGTTTAAATGCGTTTGACGAATAATCAAGAAGGCCAGCCTTTTCGACTGTTACAAAATGTAAATCTGTCCTTTCAGAGATAACACTAAATCGTACGCCTGCCCAACTAGTCTCGTAACATCTTATGCCAACATCGTTTTCATGAGAGCACGAATTCTCAAACTGTTCCCTCGTTTCCGCTCGGCACTTAGTTATATCAGTATCAAATTCAGTACACTCGATGTTTGATAAAATAATTTCTTCAGTCATACCTGCCGATGGTATTTCATTTGGCTCCAAAAACCAGTCGTTTGGGTTCAAAACTAAACCAAGCTGATTGCATACAACAGCTGCATTTATAATATTCCATCGATAATTACATACTGTCCCCCACTTTTCATCTATTCTTACTTGCAATCTTCCTTCGTGCGGAGTCCTGCCTCCTAAAAGTCGTATAGGAACTATAGGTTCGAGATAGCCCGGTGTTGTAGGTTCTAGTTCTACATCAGTTTCATAAACACTGTCATTGGTCATAATAACTTCCTCTTTGAGGGTGAATGTAATATCATTAGGACGTTTTCCACGCGCTTCAAGTTTACCTCCAACCATAATACCAATAGCAGGTGGAAACTTCAATGTAACTCCGGGCTGCAATATTAGCTTCCCACCAGGTCGTATGTTTATGTCTTTGTCGACATCATATTCACCTTGCCTCAATATTTCTATGCCTTCAACTTCCCAACCCACAACAAATGTGCCCGGAACATTGAACTGAGGTACATAAAGTGAGTTGTAATTTATTTGTGTAGCACCGGGGTTACTACTGTGTAAAAGATATGGCATATATAATATTTTCGCTAGGTTATACCTGTCCTTTCTATGGAACAACCTATTGTATACTTTCTCTTCTTCACCGAATCCTAACCAGTTGAATGTGCAATTAAGAAGCTTACTTTGGTCTTCAACATGCGAACCAATTTCATACTGTGCTTCTGGATTGTTAATAATATTTCTAAAAACATCAATATTGCTTGAAGCGAGAACAATTGTCGCGGCTACTCTACTGCGCGGAATTAGTCGCGAAGATATACCTTCTATTGGTTCAAATGGTTCTCTTATCTTATTGTCTCTTAAGAAATTCCTTGAGAATAAAATGTATTGCAAATCACTATATGGAGACAATCCAAGATTAACAACAAATGGACCTTTGTTCCCGTAAAAATAGTTGTGCTGTATTTGGAATCTAGCTGGCAACATTTCAAATTCCTCCAAATATCTTCCTTCAATTCGGTTCATTATCACAATAGCTCCGTAGTTACCATGCTCAAAATAATTATACTCTATTCTTCCCACCACATTTAAAGCAGGTTGAATTTTCAAAGGCACTTTTTGGTTTTGATAAAATCTATTATGTCCTATTTGCAAGTGGAGTAATTTGCTCGGATTATTTAAACGCCAACATGTTGAAATTTCTATTGTACTTTCCATGCTTGTATTAAACCAGTTCCCTGTTATATTGACCCAACTGTCACCACAAAAATTACCATGTAATATGCCGACATCTAAATTCTTGAATATTTCAGAATATTCAACTACTGTTGTCTGATTAATTGGGATATATTCAGTTTCTTGAGTGTTGTTGAGCCACACAGCTAAACCGTAACCTTGATTTGAACTTAGTATGCTTCTCGATATGTTTCGGTTACCGCCCGTCATTGTAATATTTATACCATCACCTTGATTAAAAGATATTCTACTTTCAGAAACGTTAACATCTCCTGCTCCGCTTACAACGTGAAGGCCGGCGACGTGATTGTTATTCGATATTGATGTCCGATGAATGTGCAGCTGTGATCTTAAATTTTCAATGACAACTCCACGACCGTTGTTATCAGAAATAATAGTATCGGTCAGGTTTAAATCATAAGTCTTGCTGACGCCGGACATCATTCGTAAAAAGCCAACAATATCCGTTCTGGTGTTGGCTCGGAATCGCACAAACATTCTATTTCTAGTTGAGGTAACACTCTGAGGTCGTGTGTGGTTCCTTATACTAAATGTAAGTAGCAGTCTATCATCTGCTGTTAAGCCATCGTAAATGTAAATTTCACCAGTATCGTTGTGGTTAGTCAGTAATTTAATGAAATCTAACGTTAACACGTGATCGGATCGGGTAAAGAACCTTTGAGCACAATCTCTGTCCGTATTTGAATATCGGGACTGTTCTATGGACATTAACAATGGAAATGTCTGGCTTGGAGTAGACGCCAGGGTGCACAAGTCGAATATTTCACTACGATCGAGTCTCTCATCTATATTCATTTCGTGCACCACGTATTTGACCCCGTCACCGCCGTTATCGTGTATCAAGCAATTCTCAATCCTGGCCATTCCGTACGTAGAGTTCACATACACGCCGTAGCCTCGATTGTTTTGTATAGTACAATTGTTTATAACGATGGGAGCGTTCGGTGACGTTACATTAATGGCGTTAAAGGCGGAGTTGGATATCTCTATGTCTTCCATAACCGGTGGTACGCCAATTATGTCTAAGGCACTAGTGGCGTTGTTATCCCTACCTAAACCGGCATTTTTTATCGCCACATGTTCTAGTCTAGACATAGATGTGGGGACGTAGAGAGTGTTAACTGCGGTTAATATTCGTTCGTAGACGGCGTTTTCGAATCGTATGCCTCTCCAATGTCGCCCCGAGTTTCCTAATTCGTTGTCATCGTGATGCGGGAGACATTGGATACCTAGGTCGGGGTGGAAGTCACAGACTCCTGAGCCTAATTGTCTAGAATTCCAATCGCATTGGAAGAGATCGTACTCAGTGCCTTTGCATCTAGGCTCTTCGTATAGGAGTCTTGCTCGACGACCAGGCTGTCTGTCCATCCAGTTATAGAAGGAGCCCCCCATAAAGCCTAATTGTCTGCACGCAGTTTCCATGTCGTTAAGTGTCCAACTGAAACAGGAAAAAAATACGTTTTTATTAATTTAATTTCTGAAATAACTGACGCGTGATATAATTTTTATGAATTTGTACTTAATAATACCACAACGTATTCTGTTGAAAGGTTCAACTGATGCATCATTGTTCAGAAGACGCTAAAAAGGTTTATAAGCGATAGAAAAAGTCATTTTTATACGCATTTAATATTCAAACCGCATCTATAATTGGTTAATTGGGTATAATATTAATTTGACATTACATAAATTATCTACTGAATCGAACAAAACATAGTTAAAGCATTCTGCTCAAAAAGTTTAACAGAAGAAAATATACTTCCAGTTCTTGTTTCTTACCAATTTATTATTATACGTTCATCATTATCATCAGCCTATAACGTCACATTGCAGGGCACAGCGTAGCCATGGGGAGTTTTATTACAGGTACCATTAACATAGATAATTAAGATTAATGGCACATTTTGAAAATGATTAGGTATTCAGGTTGCTGTCTACGTGTACCTATCCACACACATACTTATTGTTATATTCTCACTTTTCTCATCCAAATTCCACCAGCGGTCATTCCCAATTACCGATTCTTTTCGCCGTCAATCTTTCTAATTGTCTACACCAAAATCACGTCTATTATGGATTCAACATAAGCTGGAATATTTATTTAATAATACTCTTTTAATTTATGGCAATGGTAGAAAAATAAACAAATTCTGCTCTTTTATAACAAAAAGGATAGCAGAAAAATAAGCAAATTCTGCTCATTTATAACATAAATGATAGCGTGCGTAAGCAAGTATCAACCAGTGTCTAAACTCGCAGGTACCATGGGAAAATTACGGCTATAAACACAGACAAGCGACAACGGCTTTTCTGACTCAGAAGTGCACTTATAAATCCTGTTATTTTAGTACAAATGGTTTCAAAATAATTAACAAAAGCTGTTAGAGCTCGTTAACAAAATCTTGTAATTTCACCAAAATTATACCATACTAATAACACTCATAAACCAAACTATCATCACTTAATATAGATCAATAAATAATCCTTACTTTCTCGAATTCGTGCAGACAGACCGCCATTGGCCCCTGTGCAGAATCTGGACTCTTCCTGCGAGGATCGTCGGCCCATCAACCAGCCTAATATCTGGTAATAGCTTTTCTGATCTTGGAGGATCTTCTGTGCTCGTAAACAAGATGCCATTCTGGTGCTTGCCCTGAAAATAAAGATATGGATTTTTATTATTCGCCCTTCAAATGTGTATTACTTTTATAAATAATTTATATTAATCTCCCTTCAACCTATCCCAGTCAACTTTAGATCTCCCCTATTTGGCGCCAGACGACCTATTTGGTGTAATGCTTGAGACGTCGGCTACTACACTAAGGGTCCTGAGTTCGATCCCCGGGCAGTATAAACATTTGTGTGCATGAAAATGTTTGTTTGTATTGGTCTGGGTGTATTCTATGTATATAGAAAAAAAGTATGTATGTATTTATGTAAAGTATGTATTTAGAAAAAATGGTATATAAGTATGTTTATCCGTTGTTTACTACCCATGCTACAGGCTTCACGCTTAACTTGGGGCTAGATAGCTGTGTGAATGTCAGTAAAAAAAAAGATATTTCAGTTCTCCACTTAATTAAGCTCTCAACACCGAAGTCGTTGGTTCATAGAGCCAGAGGGCGTCCTTGCCAAGACGTGATCTCCAATCCAGATGACCTTCGTTTGCCCCAAGGACCATCCACTAGATACTCGTACATATAGCCCGTGTATACCTTAATATTGCTATAAGCCGTGGTGTTACGGAATCGTTTAATTAGTAATTAGACGCAGTGCCAGATAAAGTTCAATGAAATAGTCACCTACGATACCTGTGTCGATTCTTTTTGGGAGTGGACATTTTCTAAGCTATGTGAATTATGGTTATAAGAGACCTAAGATATTCGTTATCGGGTGACAAGTACTTAGTAAT
>PQWD01003583.1:378127-388553 GCA_019425675.1 Leucinodes orbonalis | reverse complement strand
CTACGCACTATGTGCCCTGCCCACTGCCACTTCAACTTGCTAATGCTCTGGGCTATGTCTTTCACCCTAGTTCTTCACGGATATCCTCGTGTCGGATTTTATCGCATAAGGAGACACCTAACATAACTCTCTCCATAACACGCTGAGCAACCTTGAGTATTCAAGAGGCCCTTAGTGAGCGCCCACGTTTCGCTTCCGTATGTCATAACTGGCAACACACACTGGTTTCGTCTTGAGACACTGAGGTATTTTGGACGAAAAGATCTGCTTAACTTCCCGAACGCTGCCCATCCTAATTGGATTCGACGAGAAACCTCCTTCTCGAAGTTGGACCTACCCATTTGGACTACCTGTCCCAGGTACACATATTCGTAAACTTCGAGGACAGAACTTCCAACTGATATCGGTATAGGTACGACATGGGCATTAGACATGACTTTCGTCTTGTCCATGTTCATTTTAAGACCCACCTGTTGAGAAGCTCGTCTAGGGTTTCGAGCATAGTGCTTAAATCCTCCATGGATTCTGCCATGACTAATATCATCGGCAAATCGAAGATGAGTGATGTACTCGCCATTCACGTTGATGCCAAGTCCTTTCCAATCGAGCAGCTTAAACATATCTTCCAACGCAACTGTGAACAGTTTCGGAGATATAACGTCTCCCTGTCTCACTCCTCGGTGCAATTGGATAGGTTGTGTAAGCTCTTCATGTATACGAACTGACATAGTAGCGCTCTCGTACAGACATCTCAATACTTCGATATAGCGAAAGTCAATATGGCACCGTTGGAGGGCCTGAAGCACAGCCCAAGTCTCGATCGAATCAAAGGCTTTCTCATAGTCCACAAACGCCAAGCATAATGGCCGGTTATACTCTCTGGACTTCTTATAACCTGCCGCAGCGTATGAATGTGGTCTATGGTGCTGAAGCCTTTGCGGAACCCGGCTTGTTCGGGGGGCTGGAAATTGTCAAACCTACGCGCGAGACGGTTCGTGATGACTCTGGAGAACAACTACTCGCCATAGATATAGCCTCTATTCTATCATATTTAGCCACTTGTAAATGTGGCTCAATAGCATGATCGGTCTGTAATTCTTCAGCAAGGTTTTATCGCATTTTTTTAGGAAAAGCACCACCACGTCATTTCTCCACGCCTCTGGCGTCGCACTATCACGGATCACGGAATTTAAGGGCTTCTGAAGGGTCTTAAGCACTGGCTTGCCACCTGCTTTCAAAAGCTCTGTGGTTATTCCGTCTTCTCCGTGGGCCTTATTTCGCTTAAATTGTTTCAGAGCCATCTTAATCTCGCTCAAGATGACTTCCGGGATATCCTCAGATACATGTCGGATTAACTTGGCTCTCGGGTCGTCGGCTAAGCTTGAAGGGGAATCTGTGTAGCGGTATATACCTCGCCGTAAAACTTCTCAATCTCCCTAAAAATCTCTGGTTTGGATGAGAACATTTCCACTGTTATTCAGACTAGTAGTATTAGGTACCAATAATGTTTTATAATAATAAAGATTGTATTTTCTATTTAGATAGTGAAGCGAACAATCCCTTTAAAAAAATTAACAGTAGTAACTAGTATGACAATCATTGTTCTGAAAAGTACCAGGAATCAATATAAATATATGAGATAATAATTTCGAGAATGATAAAGTTGAATAGGTATATAATATAATAGAATGAAATCAATCTTAAGATTATATTATTAACAAACAATAAATGATACTCACCCTGCTTATCATTAACTTTATTTTTACTTCATATATTTTTAATTTCCTTGAAATGTTTACCCCTTAAATACTTGTTCTCCTGGTAGTTTTTGGAACAGCTTAAGCTCAAATCTGTTCCAAAAACTACTATAATTTGGCAGACAGAAGTCAGCCAAATTATAACTATATACCTGAAAATTAGTGAGCTTAAATTTCTAGTCATGATGGTTCACATTAAATGCTGAGTGTGCATTTAGTTCAGGCGATTCTGGCGTAGCTGTTTAGCTAGCGGAAATATACCGTACATTCGAAGTTGCTAAGTACGGTCCATAAATTGTACAAGCTTCGCTTAAAGAGTTAATTTATTATTTTGTTAAGCGTATTTCCATGAAAGGGGCGGCAACTTATTAATTAGTTTATGACCTCGTTAAATATTTCTGATATTGATATTAATTTTCTTTTTCAGTTATTTATTTAGAAAACAAACGGTCATACATTTTCATTAGTTTCTACATATATTGTTGTTACAAACAGACCTATAGTTTCCTTCTTTAATCAAGTTACATATAATTAATTTGAGCTTAGCTCCGAATTAGTATTAGTGTAATGTTACTTGTACAATGGTAATTATTTGGTATAATGAGGGTTTAATTGATCATTCGGTAAATTTATAATCCGTTATTTAGACAGGAATACAAAAATGAACAGATTGCAGGACAAGCCAAAATCAGGAATCAAAGGCTTTTTTTATCAAGTGTATTGTACAGCAAAATATATCAATATCTGACAGTTTACTAAAAAAAAGTTTACTACAAGCATTGTATAGTCTGCAGGCACGCTTTATAAAATATTATTACAATAAGACGTTTTACATTTGGGGATATAAAACAGATCTTTACTACGACAGTGACGCTCATGTCCACGGGGTACTCTGAGATGTTTAATTTTGGCCGCAGTTGATTTTTACAATAATAATAATAAATATCCACTGACATTCACACAGCGCCATCTAGCCCCAAGTTAAGCGTGAAGCCTGTATTATGGGTACTAAACAACGGATAAATATACTTATATACATTGTTTTTTGTAAATACATACATATTATACATAGAAAACACCCAGACCATTACAAACAGACATGTTCATGCACACAAATGTTTGTACTGCCCGGGGATCGAACCCGGAACCCTTGGTATTGCAGTCGACCTCTCAACCGCGACACCAAATGGGTCGTCAAATCACAACAATCACCAATCTCACCGGACTTTGGAGGCCGCGACTGCTTTCAGCCTTGTTAGTGCAGTTTGCTTATTTTCAATGAATTTTTAGGTATTCTATTTTGTAAATTACAAAACCGGTGCTGCTGCTGCTGGGGATATCTGTTCACATAAATTTACATTTTCAATTGTGTTTCATATTTTCACATTTTCAATTGTGTTTTTCATTTCACCAGTGCGCCGTTGTGGCGGCTAGTATCGGACTTAATTATTACTCGTCATAGAAATCACCCTTAGTATTGTTCTAACTGTAATTACTGCGCCAACAGATCACGATCAAAATACAATTGAACTTTTTTTATTAATTGGCTATCCTGAAGTATCTTCGAGCTATAACAATTCAATACTTCAAACTAATGAAACTAATAACCATTCCCACTTCGATGAACATAGTTAGCTTACAATGGTTAACTATGAAAAACTTAATATAAAGCGGCTGTGTTGTATATTATTCCCCTTTTCACTGGGTATACTAGCAGTCGGGTTTTTTGTTTATTTCAGACTTTTTGATGGCTCAGAACACTGTGTTTTTATTTTCTAAGAATTATCAATTTTAAGCTCAATATTTCGAAATAAAAGCGTTGTATCGATAACCGTTTTTCACATACCTATACTTTTATTGAAATACCTATTCTATTGGAATTGAAAATATTTTTTGAATTAACAAAAAAGCGTTCAATAACTGCCATTTTGAATTTTTAGTTGTTATGATGCACCCAATGATTCACGCGTTCATGTTGTTTGCTTAATTGCATCCTCTTATTATAATATTTTTATTATGAGTATGTAAATACAAAAGCATGCTCTCTTCAACTAGTAGCATTAAAATAAATAACTTTCTTATTTCTACCTACTAATAAATTGACTCCAACAATAGTATCTAGTACTATCAACACATTGTTTCAGCGTTAGACATTTTTATTTCTCGAATAAAACCCTATTACATTTTCCCATTGATTAAGCCTGAAATAAGTAACGTAATTAAAATAAAGTTTTAATATTTGTATGATGAAGCATCACCAGAAGACGTCTATCAATAAATTTTCTATTGGGTCATGATTAACCACAGTTCAGTGACTATACAGTAGTTATCATGCTGGAATTGCTGAAAGTAATAGATTAATGTCGTCTTCAAAAAGTACAGTGATGTAAATATTTTTAGTTCCAAAAAATTACTCTCTACATAGTACAGTGCACTGCCACAAATTTATTCTGAAATTATTTCCTGACACAAACTATTGACATTATCCGAATACATTTATTAATTTTGGTCCAAAATTAATAAATGTAACTAACTGTTACATAAACACTGTCATAATTACTATAAAAAATGCATTTTCTGCTTACTTACCTGTGGTAAAATGTGGGTGATTCTGTTAAGTGATGAGGATTTAGGTGTCATAGCAAATCACGCCATGTAGATAAAGCTAGTTAAGTTTATCACATTTTTTGTTAAAATAATGTGAATGTTTTTTTTCTTGCGCTACTCATCGGGGTGAAATGCCCGTAGTCTTATGTAATGTTTTGCAGTGGATAGGTGACAGAGAGAGAGAGATGTGGATGAGAACAGTATTTTTTCCATACAAAACACACAGAAGGAGAACCCGTAATACAATCTTCACGCTTAACTCGGGCTCAGATGGCGCTGTGTGAATATCAGTGGGTATTTATAAAACTGAAATTGTTAAAATAAAACAATTTAGTTTCTCTTTACCATAATAAGTAATTAGTCATTTCGTGGAGCATGAATTGCATAAAACGGCGGTGTATCAGCAGCCTTACTAACGGGCCGGATAATTGATGGCGCTCGTTTCCGCTAACTCACGCGCACTGACCGGTCGACTGTCCGATCCTTCCCTGCTCTCTATTAGTGGCTATTGCCGCTTTAATGTTCACCAAAATTCTCTTCCAACCCTTTGTCTAATTGATAAAGGCCAAACAGAGGTCACGGTAGATTTCCGCTACAGCCGGTCACAAATGTTTGATAGTACCCGATTTTGATTAACACAGTAACATTAATTTGGATAATACCGGATTTGACTAATTCTGTTATTCCGCAATTAAGTTCAAACTAATTTGGCCAAATTATGCATAGTTTGTGTTTTGTTTGGTATCCGCTATATTAGAATTACAATTCGGATAATGTCAAACTATATTTAATATTATTTAAAGTTACTAAACGTGTTTAGATAAACGCCGCAGCCATATATTTAACATTAGAAGTTGATTTGTATTGTGTCTGGAAATATGACGGTAAAATGCCAAATAAATGCAAATTATTAATAGTTCGTTTTGTCTTTGGTCGCCGTTCACAAGAAAATTACCAATCAAACTATTATCAATCAATTGTGTTGAGAAAATGACATTCGCTGTGACTTTATAATTTGGTTTATGCATTCTGAAAATTGTGCTTTAATTAAACACAAAGATTATGTGTGAGAGACTGTATATATATCTTTTTTTTAATAACTGAAAACACTGTCAAAGAGCACTAGGATTAGCCACTAGATTATACAAGTTTCGCTTCGGGCCAACTACATTTCTGCATTCCATCTTGCAGAACCACGAACATACATTGGTGGACTTAAAACTTTTGAACAAAGCCAGATTTGAGTGTTAGTCTCTCGTAAGCCATGTAGAATTACTTTTATGTAAAACTTTTCGAAGGTCATCTTTAGTGTATCTTAGGTAATTTAAGTTTTCAGGGAAAGTTTTCTATATACATTTTTATGAGTTACTTTAATCCCCAGAATTCAATCCTACTAAGGATAGGTGTCAATATGATTCGACGACTACCAAAGTAGACTGACTCTTATGTGTTGACTGCTATCATTATGAGAGAATGGTCTACCTGAAGGGGAATATAAATATTATAATTATATATAGAATTTGTTATTATCTGCGAGAACTCCAAGTAGCAAACTGGCTCGAGGCGGTGTTCGATCGGAAGGGCTGGTGTTTTTGTAATAGAGACCAAGACTTACATTAGGTGCCACATTAGGTGGTAGACTCAGGACTGTGTTCTCTAGATAGGTACCACCGGAGTTCCATATAATATGCCGTCTCGTCGGAATGAGGGCACTGTTGCCAGTAAAATTACCGGTAATAAGCGACTTACTCGTAACATCTGCCGTTTCAGGTAAAACGCGCAGGGCAGTGTTGACGGAAAATAATAACCACCTACTATTAATTTCCTCCAACACTACATCTGTCATAGTTCATGTCATGAAACAGGTCGTTGCGCCAAGTGTATTATAATTTATTGCATGTCTAACTGAAAGTCTTTTTAACATGCCCTCCCAACTAGCCTGCAATTTCCTTACTATACTAGGAAATATCACACAAAGTGGATTCACTATGAGATTTTTCCCATGGGATTCGAGTATAGTACTCCGGATCACGCAGCGACCTTAAACAGCGCCCAAAATATTAGACTACAGAGGTAGTAACCATAGCATGCAATTTGAGATCAATTGTTTAACAAACCTTAACCTCGATTCTTAGATTAAATATAAACTTACTGAAGTGATCAGGACGGTCAGGACGCTCACCTGATGGTAAGTGATACGGCTGACCATGACAGATTGGCATTGACGGAGACTAACAACTGATAAACAGTTGTTGTTCTCCATCAATGCCACACTGCCCGACACCCGAGACAACAGATAGGTCCCTTATACCGGTAATTTCCTGTATTTTCTTATAAATGACAGCAGCACATCGTTTCTTCGGAGTATCTACCAAAGGAGGCATCCTTTCTTTTTTTTGAGAAAATCCGAAACAAACAGACAGACAGAAAAAAATATTTTTGGTATATAAATATGCATGAAGAATAAATATGGTTATTTGAATATTACGAATAGACACTGCATTTTTATTAAGCTTCACCGAGCAAGTGGCGAACGCAGAGGGCTCACGGCCTTAAAAAAATACATAACGAGCCTTACGGCGCGGCGTCCCAGAGTGGGATTCTTACCTCGGCTTAGGACGTTGCGGGGAGCGTTAGGTAGCCTAGTATATGTTTGGGGCCAAAGAAGACATCATCTAACATCACCGTCGTTTACCTACTTGTGAGAATATTGAGAATTGAGAATATTTTAATAACAAAGCCTTCTCTTTCAACGACCGCGTGAGTAGGGTTGGTCATTTAATTAAATTGTTGTTTTAACGTTTCACCATATTGAATGCCTAAAAAACGATAGATAAAAGTACAATGATATAGTGATGATAATTGATAACAACTATAATTTCTGTTATGTTACCATCACGGCATAACATTATATATTTTGAATTTTATCCCAACATCACTCGGATTACTACGGACCGATATCAATGACTTGACAGATTCTCGAACAATCAATTACCTACCGAGATTTCCTTCAGAACCTTATTGGCAGTGAACATTAAATGTATCAGAAGCTTTTATAGGCATCGGCCTGGATTACGGAGAGCTTAACGCAAAGAGCCGTCAAACTAACATTAATTGCTTAGCTGTCTACTCAGGCAATAAGTTGGAATATGTATTTCAATGTATGTTACCGATGTGAATATATATGTAAAAAACATTGATACATGTCAAAACAATAAATAAATAAATGTCTTTCTTTTATTGTAATATTTTTTCTTATTAAGGCTCACACAGCTAATTATTGTCCATAATTTATGTTCAAGCAAGTATTATTAAATAACCGTTTTATAAAAATACATATCAGAATCCAAATCGGGTCTGACTATCGTCTTGTGAATCTTTTAGTGGTTCGAAACGAGAATACTTTAAGTGAAACTATTATAACTTGTAGTGACGCAATATCAGGATATTTCCTTGGGGATACAATTAGGAAGGCATTGCAACGATCGATTTCTGGAATCAAGATCTGTTTTAGCAAATACGGGACATTATATAGCCTGAATTAATGATGAATCATAAAAAAAAAGAACGACTGCGATGGAGCAATATAAGGGCGAACAATGATTGTTACCACACCTGTTTTATTTTTTATAAAATAGGGAGGTAAACGAGCATGCTTCTCACCTCATGCAAAAGTTATCACCGCAGCCACCCACGAACATTGGCAACAGCTGAGAAATTAAAGGTCACTTATCTTCCGTTATCAAATTCGTTGATAGTATACAGGTTTCTTTTTTCAATCTGTTCATTTTAGATAATTAATAGTATTATTTAATATTCCTTTTTAGTTTTAGCAATAAAATTACTACTACTACTGACGCATATTGTAATCCAAAAGCGGAACCATTGTCAGCGCTAACTTGTAATATGGTATTTCAACCTCCGATAGAGCCAGCTGCTATGGGGTTAAACTCGTAAGTTAGATTGAGTTGCCCACGCAGACAACAGTTTACACGGCCGTATCTCTCAAGTTGGTAAGTCGGAGATGAACGTTCCGGTTCGATATTCGGGTCTTATCTCAAGAAAATAACAAATCATGATTTTTATCAATTATAGCGGCAGTGTATATTCAACTCTTATGTGGTTTTGTTCAATGTTATGGTATGAATTATTTACGAAAGTTGATAAAAAGCCTATAACGACCCACTGCAGAGCAAAGGTCCCAGCAAAACTATGGAGAGATTAGGCCGTAACCTACCACGCGGTCCCAAATCTGATAGGTGGGTGTTAACTACTTCCATCCCAACATTGTAGCCGGGACTGGCTACAACGGCGGCTTAACGTGCTCTTTGTAGCACGGAGTTATCTTTATTTTTCGACAATCAGGCGATTCAACCTGCAATCTAAAATAGAAAAATTACAAAATTTTAGCGTTTCCCCGCGTAATTCGATCCCACGACCTCTGTATCACGCAGACGTTCGCTGTGCCCATTAGACCACGGATTAATACTTTTTATTTTTTGCCATATAATATGACTACCCTAGAGTGAGATAAGGGTAGTACGTGACTTTACTTCAAGACACGTGCAGCATTATTTATTTGATCGCCCACATTCAATATTGCAATAAAATAATGGTAACAATAAACCACTCTATCTATTTTGCTATTTTACACTACATTCATGGAATATTTACGGTACGTAAGATTCGCCCATGTATAAGTTTTTGGGACAAAAAAGAGCATTGCCTACTTGTGGTGCCCAGCAGTTTTGCTATTATTGTAGTGCAAGCTTATGTTTCTCAGATAAGTTTTCCATTAAAAAAGGTATAATTCAGAGAATTTAGTAGATTTGTAAGTAAAAAGTACGTGGCCAACGCCCAAAACATTCGTCACTATTTTCCCCTTTCCTATTGAAAGATTGGCATCGCATTAGTGGCAACTTCAAAGTACCGTGTGTTCAAGGGTGGCTGTATGACGTAAAATCAGGTCAACTCTCATCTTATTTGGCTACAAGAAATAAGTATAAAAATCTACTTAGGTACTTGAATGTAGCTAAATGTCGGTAAAACATATCCACATATATGGATCTGCTACACATTTTTATAATCTAAGAAGATTGAGTTAGAAAGGAATGGTGCTATTTATCGTTTAGAGCGCTATCCCGTTCTAACTCTATTCAAGTAACGATCAAACGCTTGAGTCTCGTTCTAGAATACGGGCCTTTAATACCTTGTATATGGGTTAAGTACAAATGACTGTAACACGTTCACCTTACCTGGTTTAAATTGAGCCAAGTTTCTCTTCTTTTATTATTGTTCCTATTGGAAACTAGACAACTAAAAAGGACTAGGTAGTTATTTTTTTAGTATAGCAACTGGGATAAACATTTATTTCATCATCAGCTCATTAAACGTCCCCACCGAGGGGCACGAGCCTACCCGTATAGGGTGATTAGGCCTTAGTCGTCCACGCGGGCCCAATGCGGATAGGACGACTTCACACACAACCTTCGAATCTCTTCGCAGGCGTGCATGAAGGTTTCCTCACGATGTTTTCCTTCACCGTAAGAGCGTCGGATAACGTACATATATGTTTCGAAAAATCGAAAATACATGTACGTGTCGGGATTTGCTCAGCCCTCCCGTAGGGAAGGCGACAGTCCACACCAATGAGCCACCGACGCTCTATTTATTTAATTGGAATAATATTTCAAAAAATCCATATATGTAGTGTTAGGACAACCACAAAAAAGTAGAAGCAATAAAAACTTAGAGACAAACCTAAAATAAATATTATACTAAATCGAAGCCCGGTTAACTGTTTACGTCAAAATGTTTTGCCACGGAAAATGACGTACCAACCAAAAACATTTCATGTTAAATATTCCCAAGACAACCACACAAGGTTTGCGGTGTGAAAAAGATATCAGATCTCATGTAGAGTTAAGCTTCTGAATCTACACTACCTAAACCTACCGACCCTTACTTCAACAAATTCTATATAAGATCAGTCAATTATGTAGGGATTTTCTCTACCGTCGTGGAGGGTGATGCGAATATTTAGTTCCTGATCGAAAGTAAGT